>DVZL01001847.1:0-16600 GCA_018236625.1 Lasaia peninsularis
AATAAGATATAAAACCAAATTGTTTCATTAATTTTGTAAAATAATGAACCTAAAAAACTTTATAATGTTTTAAACACAAAAACTGCTCTCCTGTGAAGTTGTAATTTTTGACATGTATCAGTTTTCACAGGAGGCACAGATATGTAAGTTTACATACAAGGTACTTATACCGAAATATTTTTTTTAGAATTTTCGTCTGTCTGTTTGTACCTGCTAATCTCTGAAATGAAAGCTGAAAAGTTTAGTCTACTTTTATTTTAGAATTTTGTTACTACTTTTATGTTAGAAATGTCGTAAATAAGAACGCGGACGAAGTCGCGGGTACAGCTAGTCATACATATATATACATATCTTCACACCAAGGCCCTTGCGTGGTAGACAGAGAGTATCGAGGGCCAATTTTCAGGATCCCTTGCCTAGCTTCTTCCACATTTATTATTCTCATAATACAGTCACGCAGATTTCGGAGATTTTCGATACCACCCTCGGATAACACGCGAGCTATTTGGTCGTGGAATGTCAACAATATCACAAATCGTTAATTTATTCATGTTAGCTACTAAAATTAACAGTATTCGTTGGAAGTATTTACTACTAAATAGTCTTAAAAACTTTCACATAACTTTAGACACGTTTCATTTTGTAATCGATTTAATAACACGTAGTTTTTCAGAAATCACGATCAAGATTAGACACATTCATTTTTATTAAACACATGTTAAAGAGTTTAAGTTTTAAAAGCAAAGTTTTGCTTTTAAATAAAGTATTTAAAAGCAAAAAGTCAAAGCCAACATCAAATTTTAATGTAGGCAAAGATTTTCGCGAGGGTCTCTTATAGCCCTATGAAAAAAATTACAATTACAAGACTTAGACTTCTTTTATTTTAGAAAAATATGAAACAAAATAATTTAACCTCTGTGGTGTAACAGTACAGGTGTCGCCTGTTAGACCGTTAGACACTTAGGGTCCCGGATTCAATTGCCAGGTCGGGAACACTTTTCTTACATGTTTTTTTCAGTTTTTTCTGAGAAAGAATTACATTGCCAAGGATTGGAATGTGTCCGAAGTGGCGATAGGCTTGCCACCTGTCACATTAGGGCCCTAGTACCTTGACTAATCGTGGGTGTGTTCTAGTATATCTAGATAAATAATTTTATTCAAACGCGAAGTTGCGAGCAGAGGTTATGAATAATAACGTGTCTCATTCAAATCTGATACCCTTAACAGTCGTTCCGTCTGAAAACATCGTGTCGTATAAAGGATCCGACGTCCGTGTCCGATGTCGCGATAAGATCGTAATCTTTTCGGATATTGCTCGGCATAATCATATGCGGATTTCACTTGTTTATTTTTAATTCGAAAGGGCGGGTTCGAAGCTGGACAAAGGCACGCTCGGTAATCCATTGTCGATGGTAACCGGCAAGGCTTATTAAATGCTTAAATATTGGGGGTTTGTATGCAAACGAGGCTATTTCCTACCTGAATCATTACTGAGGTTTTTAAACAAACATACAATCATATTTTAAATGAAAAGGCACATGTACTTTTTCACATCTATACAAATAAATAAAATTGAAGTGTCTGTATGAAATATTAAAATAACCGCTTTTTACTAGGTGCATACGCCAAAACATTTTTTAGATTTTTTGTCTGTCTGTTTGTAAACGCGAATCTCTGATTTTGACGGGACATTCACTTGCAGAGATCCCGGGAAACTCGGATTATCTATAATCGATGCTGGTTTTCCTTCTGGGTTCAGGTTGACCTCTGCAACCCTGTCTGTCGGTTTATTTTCTGTATGCCTGTCTGTCTGTTTGTACTCGTTAATCTCTGGAACGGCTAGACCGACTTTGAATTTCACTGGCAGACAACTGATGTAATAAAGAATTAGGTTACTTTTGTTTTCGAATAGCTTCATAGCTAGTCTTATATATAAAATGGGATATGGTCAGTTTCTTCTATATAGCGCCAGTGCTTGCCATTGTCGTGTTCTGATTTGGAGGGTAGCCGGTTATCATCCTAGCCTCAGGTTGGCAACGCACCATTTCCACCTTTGGTGTCTTTAGGCGTCGTGTATTTCTTATCATCACGAAATCTGTCTGCTTGTTTGCCTTTCCGGTCCTGCCGTTTCAATGATTAGCGGGTACAAGCAGACATATCAAAAATTCTAAAAAATATTATTTTCATATATGTACCTTGTACATCTCAGGCATTTAGTAAAAAGCGTGTATTTTAATATTACATACAGACATTGCAAATTTATTTGTATAGATAGATATGCGTCTTGTGTAGAGACTAACTTCTAACCAGACAAACAGACAGACATTTAGTAAAACGCGGTTATTTTAATATTACATTTAGACACTCCAATTTTATTTATTTGTGTAGATATGAATAATCATTTTTTTCTTAACGCGAACGTGGTATGATACTAAAATACTCTCAGCGTAAAATATTGTATATTTTCTTACCTGGTAATACCTGAAGGCATTTGGCCCAAAGAAATAACCCTCCATAGTGAGTACGCTGTGACGTGTGTGAAAGCATAGAATTCCATATTTCTCCTAACTGAAGGCACAATCTGAGTAGTTAGTACAGGGCCGGATTCTAAGTAACATTTTATTTCTATGTTTTTTTTCGAATGCCTAAAATTTATTGTTGACAACACTATAAATATAATAATTTTAAATATGTTTAAAAACTACTAAAATACGACCTGCTACACAACTATCCTAAAAATAAGTTATTTATAAAAAAATTGCTAAACACAACTTAACTTAATACTATGTATTCGTAAGTAATAATATGTAGATAACGAAGAAACATAAATATATCGAAAACGATAGTTAAAAGTTATTTTCACAGACATGTGTGTTTTTCAATATTTTTGTTTAAGTTGAACTCGAGAACACCAAATAATTTATAATGCAATTTCTTTCATACACCTGCTCTTTCTCTTTTTTTCCCCATTTCTTATACATGAAAGTCTAATGATGACGGATTGTTATAACAAAATTACATTCCATACGATGTGAACCCTTAATAATTGATTTATGTGATTCAAAAATGTTCCTCTAGATCCGGCCCTGCAATGACCTCTCGTCATCATAAGACAACCCGTCTGCGCCTTCCCGCTACCTCCACATAAAAACTGGTAAACATCCTGCATCGGCCTGGCATCCCCAACTTACGCTGGAGTACGCGAATCGTAATTTTTTTGTCGTGCGACAACTCGCGAATATAAACGCGCGCGCGCTTCCCGGTCCTTATAAGGGAACACCCTTAGGCGGGATTCCGTAGGGGAACGTGTGCGCACAATAAAACGATTATTTATTTATCGGTGAAATGAAAGGCGGTTTGGTGCGTGCCGATGATTTTGAGGTGGCCAATTTTCAACCGACTCCCGGAATTTGGGGTAATGGTTTTGATAAGATGTTTAACAAATATGACGAATGTTTCTTCGGGTGGTACTCTTGTTCATATCTATACAAATAAATAAAATTGGAGTGTCTGCATGTAATATTAATATAACCGCTTCTTACGAAATACATATGTATGTTTACAATGTACATATACCAAAACAATATTTTTTTTGCGTCCAATAATCTCTGAAACGGCTGGACCGATTTTCTCAGGACTTTCACTGGCAGACAGCTAATATAATAAGGAATGACATGGGCAACTTTAATTTTACATTTTTATTTCAGTAATGTATAATACGAAATAATTAAATAAAAACGCGTACATTGATAGTGTTTAATATAATAATGATAGATAAGGTTACTTAATAGTATATTTGTGTATATTGAATGTGTACTAATACATATTATATTCCATTATATTATTTTAAAGTTCTCTTTTTTATTCGAAATCCTAATATAATTTGAAGGATTCTACATATGATTTTATCTGCACTTGGTGAAATTTCATAATTATCATTACTTTGTATTTTTTACACTAATCGGTTTCGATAATCATACATTGTATTTTATTAATTCAAATACCTAATAGTACGAGAACAAATGTAAATACCTAACTTTGCCGTAAACAAAATTAAGCTAAAAATTATGCAATTATTTTATATGCAAGGCCTTATTTATTTATTTAAAATTAATACATTTCACAAATCAATAGACATAGCTAGTACTGTAAAATATACTGTAAGAACTATGTACTGTGTACTCTACCTAAAGAGAATAAATGAACTTGAACTACATTTAATATAAAAAATGAACTTTAGGTCTAATCACATTTAGTAGCTTCAAACAGATTTACTGTAGTGACACTTTCATTTACTGCCTTTAATATTGGTCACACTGTTTTGTTGTGTACTTCTGCTGATGAGAAAGTGACAATTGTATTAGGTGATGAATAAAACGAAGCATCGGGAGTTATTTAGAACATTCCAGAATAAAAAGAATCATACGCTAGTATTTTATTTATTGATAAATCTAACATTTTTATTTATTGATAAATTTATTTAAAGTAAGCAACATTTATTATTATTTCTGTAATTGACAATTTATTATTTTGTTTGAAATATGTGTTTTTATTGTTAAAATTTCACGTTAAAAAAAGAGATTGTTAATAATCTTATTTTAAATAAAATATTGACTATTAACTATTGTTTCTTGCGAAAAATAAATCTGATTATTAATAATTCTTAATACGTTTTTCGATCGCTTCGTTATTTCAACTTGACGGTAGAGAAGGCCTAAATACTTAATTCAAACCAACAATGATAAAAGACCTAATCTGTCTAAATTGATAATTGAATTTACGTGTCTTCATTTGCGCTAAAAGTTTCTTTATTTTTTAATTTTTTTTTAGCATTATAAAATAAATTTGATCACAATCGGGTTAATATTTGATGTTTGATAAAGTATACTAGATAAAGTTATGGGATAAGACAGCAAAAAAGCACACGGGTCTCCTGATGGTAAGAGACAACCGTGGCCTATAGACACCATAGATGTTACAGGTGCGTCGCTCCTAGCAGTAGTAGTCGCTGTAGTCTTTTAAATTTTGTGTATCTTTACATACACTTACAAAAAACGTAGTTAATAAATATAATTCTATAACACAACTATATTGCAATACATAATAATAACAACATAATTATGTTGTATTATAATATAAACAATATTAAATGAACAGTTTCCACGTATTAGAATATCTATCTATAAATGTAATATTAAACAAAATTTAATATTGACAAAAAATATCGTCAGACCCATGCTCCCGAAATGGTAGGCAGAGGTACATATGCACCCACGAATAGCCGACGATATTAGGTCCCATAATGTGATAGGCGACAAGTACATTTGCCATATCGGGACACAGAAAATGTACTTAAGTTATAAATCTCGTAGGTAACATGGTGGGATTCGAACCTGGACTATCGAAAACGGAACACCAAAATATTTTTAGTATTAAATAGTATATAAAAAATTATACTGTAATCATAAAGTCAATTCAACAATTATTACCATAACCATGAAGTCAGTTCAACAATGATTATAATCATGAAGTCAATTCAAAAAATTATTACTATAATCACAGAGTCAATTCAACAATTATTGTCATAATCATAAGATGAACTCAACAATTATTACCATAATCATAAAGTCAATCCAAAAATTATTATCATAATCATAAAGTCAATTCAAAAATTTTTACCGTAATCATAAAGTCAATTCAATACATAAGAATCTTAAGGCAAATAAATAAATGGTAAAAGCAATCTTCTGGTACGACTGGCTCCGATATTTATTGTCACTGGCCAATTATAGATCGTCTAAGAAACAGTACGTTCCAATGTTCCGTTCCCAGGAGTGTTCCGGGTTTGGTTCCCGGTACCACGTGAGAAACTGGTGTGCATCGAGAGTAGTTTTTGTGAAGTGCAGCGTACGAGGCCGCTTATCAGCTAGTTTTTCCGATCTATGGATTACGATTATTAATAAGATACATGGTTACTTTGTTGAATAAGTAAATTCTTGGGTAAAATTATTAAACAACTACACTTTTATGGAGTAAAAATTGTTATTGTAAGATTATGATTTTATTTTTTACATATCTTCACGCCAAGTCTTTCCCGTGGTGGGCAGAGATTATCGAGTGGATTTCTGAACGGGACTTTAACATTGAAATAAAAATATATTGTCAAATTATAATGCATCTCTTTCGTGTTAGATACTAAAAAACAAGACAACCATACATTTACAAATGTTTGCCTTATTTTTACCAAGCGATACAAACTATAAAATAATAATCTTATGTAAGCAAAAGGTGTTTGTTTTTTCATACATATACGTATCTTCACGCCAGGTTCCTTACGTGGTAGGCAGAGAGTATCGTGTGCTAAACGTCGCGATCGCTACATACTTACCTAGCTTCCTCCACGTTTATCATCCTCTTAATACAAACATGCCGGTTTTGGGAATTTTTGATACCACTTTCGGATAATCCGCGAGCTATTAAAACTTAATCCAAAAGTGAGATTCGAACTTTACGTACGATTCTTCCAAAGGCTTCATTATTCATTGCGCTATCTAGTCCACCATATCTCAGCGACGTCGAAGAGAAGTCGCCTTGGGCATCCGGCCTATCACGAAACTCACTATCTGACACCTTTCAGGTTGAATCATGAACTCAATAGGTAGATATTTCAACCTTAGACCATAAATAATCGAGAATTTGTGCATTATGCATTTTTTTTTATGGAATACTAATAGAATGCATTAGGAGTTTCTGGTTATTAGTACGCCTATTATCCCCGAAAGGGTTGTAAGATATTTTACATTCAATTTTTTACTACACAATTTTGTCGTCTCTGAACCCCGAAGGAGTTGGCAGAGGCGTGCTTTACACGAGTCGTAAAACCAGTAGATTTACTGGAGCATCCACAATTGGCCAAGATACTAGGGCCCATGATGTAATAGGTGACAAAGCCTATCGTGATCGATCGTGTAAAGTGATTAGGAATGCGGACCCTGGTTTTAACCGGGCTTAACGCCAAGACGAAGAAGAGATGTCTCTCTTCTTCTGTACTCTGTACCAACAACGCAACCTAATCTAAACCTAGCTTAATCTAAATGCATATTTTTTTATGTAAAGCTAAGGCAGTTTTTTAAAATTTTCTAGTCAAATAAGCTGCCTTAACTTAACCAGGCAGCATATAAGATATATCTAGCAACTAAAACACGCTAGATGCTTTAAGAGTTGTAAGATAATGACAATCAGTGTTAGAGACCTGCGATGCGCGCGCTCTGTATTACTAACGCTCCAAGTTTTAAATCATGAAGGTAATAGGAAAATATTTTAATCCTTTGTCATTTTGATATTAAATTATGTGAGAAAGTTAATTCAAGAATAAGTTTGATTATCCTTTAATAGATGATGAATAAAGCATCAAGGTTAATCTATTTTTATGGTATAAGTCAGTGAACAGGCACACGGGTCTCCTGATGGTGAGAGACAACCGTGGCCTATAGACACCATAGATGTAAGTGCGTCACTCTCAGGTCGGGCTGTTAGACCGTATATGCAAATCTACCAACAACCTTACCCTACGCGCCGGAACATGGCAATGTCATTATGGAGGCAGGATTTAGTAAGGTGGATCCATATCCGAGCAAGTTGCTGCATAACACTCTACCACCAGTGGTCATGTTAGAATTGACCCAGTTAACTTATGCTCGCCTCTTACGAGCTACCTGGTAGGGTGGCAGATAATCTATTCTACTCAGAGGACCCGGACTAATACGGAGTAAAGGTGTGTACGTAAAGGTACCCGGGGAGATCTGGTTGACGTATTTACAAGAGTGTACAAGAGTTTCTGAAACCGGCGTGTACGGAGGAAGAGAGTAATGAATGTGGAGGAAACTAGATAAGTATCATGACACTTGACTCCCGATACTCTCTGCATACCTATACCAGGGACTTGGTATGAGGATATGTATATGTTGATGCAGGAAGGAAGATGGTTAAAGTGTTCTCCAATATTGCATTTGATTCTAAAACCAGAGCAATCGGTAACCCCCGAGGGCGGCACGACCGCGGACCTGTCATTTGCAACTCGACCAATGTTTGCGATTTCGTCACGTTCCAGCGCTGGGGAATTGTCGGGGACTGCTGGGAATACGTGTGAATAAACGATGTACCGTTAGAACCTCGGTGGCCTAGCGGTATAAGCTTCGGACTTCCATTCGGGTAGTCCAAAGTTCGAACCCTCCATGTACCAATGAGTTATTCTAATTTTTGTACATTTTCTGAGTGCTTTTACGGTGTCTCTTATCGCCTCTGTGGTGTAACGGTACGGATGTCGCCTGTTAAGACCGTTAGCCGCGCAGGGTCCCGGGTTCAATTCCCAGGTCGGGCAACTTTTCTTAAATATTTTTCAGATTATTCTGAGTAAGTATTACATTGCTCGGGATTAGAATGTGCCCGAAGTGACGATAGGCTTGCCACCTATCACATCAGGACCCTAATACCTTGGCTAATCGTGGGTGTTCTGTTAAATCTACTGGGCTTACGAGTCGTGAATATACTAGCACAACTCTGCCTATCCTTTCGGGGATAATAGCTGTGAAGGTACTTTTTTTATCTTACGGTGAATAAAAACATCTTGAGGAAACCCTGATTTATTGCATTCGACCTAATCTAGTTTGTTTGTTTTGTCGTGGTTGTTTTTTCAAATAAATTTTCCATGTACAGACGGCGATCAATTACAGTTTTATTATATGTATAAATATAATGTATTTTGTTAATTTATAATCTATACATTAAATTCTAAATGGTTTGGTTACTATATTTATAAACGGACGTTGTTTATAATCTTACAGTGACATATGTGTATATCATAATATATGATTAATCAACTATATTAATTATATATATAACTTTTGAATGCAAATTATTTTATTAATCGTTATTATTTTTTATGTATGATTTTATTTTGTAATAAGTATTGTTTTGTAAAAATTATTCGTCAGATTATGTATATTTGCATTTTTACAAACCTTTAAAAGATAAACTAACAAAATTATGTATGTATGAATCATCGTCACGACGTCAGAACCAATGACAAAGCAGACGGAGTCACACTCCAAGAATTGCCTAACACCATTTTGATGCAATGCCCATAAAGAGACTAATCAAATGCTAAATCCCGGGAGTGCGGACCTATCGATAAATCCCTAAACAATAGTCACGGCGAATGGGCCACTATTAGAATGTACTACGTCACGCGTATAATGCACTTTCATCTTGCCGCCTATTGTGTGGACCGACTTCCGTGTGGGTCTAAGTAATGTGCAATAACTCAGAAATGGCGTAAAATTATTTGCATAACATTTAAGTGCCGGTGGTAGATTGCTGCAACTCGCCCGGGTAGGGATCCACCGCCATATCTATTCCTGCCGCCATATTCCCCGTGTTGGTCCGGGTTCCGTTGTAGAATAGGCCAACTGCCTTTCCACCCAGGCAGCTCGTAAGAGGCGAGCACAGGGTCTATTGTCACCGACACCGTGATATTGACTACAAAATTTCAAGAAAATTTTTGGAGCCGTTCCTGAGATCGTTGATATGTGCATATATACCTACAAGAATTGCTCGTTTAAAGGTATTTGACACATAGATATAGTAGAGAATCCTGAATTTTTTATTTCAAATTGTATTGCCATATCAGACACAAAACGAAACAATAAAAAAATTGAAAACACTTATAAGATCAAGCTTCCCTACCCGGTCGAAACCGAAACCAACTGTGTGATGTAACGGTGCGGATGTCGCCTGTTAAGACTTAGCCGCATAGGGTCCCGAGTTCAATTCCCAGGTCGGGCAACTTTTTTTAAATATTTTTCAGATTATTCAAGGATTGGAATGTACCCGAAGTGGTGACATCATTGGCCCTAGTACCGTGGCCAATCGTGGGTGTTCTATCATGGATATACTAGCACACCTCTGCCTACCACTTCGGGGATAATAGGCGTGAAGGTACTTTCTGTTATTAATTCCATTCGAGCTCAGAGGTGACAAAATTGTGTAGCAAAAATTGAGTGTAAAATATCCTACTAATATTAAAATGTTTAAGCTTTCATCAGAGGACCCCTAAAAAGAAGGAAACAAGATTTCCCGTGGACCTTTGACGATCAAATAATAGCCGCACCGCTGGTTTTCACGATACAAAAATAAACGATCGCTATACAAACACGATGAACTGAATTTCACGTTACAAAGGTTAAACGGTGATAAAATTGGAGGGTTTTTGTTTTATAAGGATTTTTTCGCTATAGCGAGGCTTTGGAGCTTAATTATATTGGATTCGTAAAGTAAATTATCTTCAGGTTGTTGGCTTTTGTTTCTTTTGCAAAAAAAACTCATAATGTTTTAATTTCGTTACTCTTAGCGTCGCTTTTTAATAGAGGTAAACAAATTGGCAGACCGATTCCCACATAATAAGAATCGTGGCGTATAGACCAAAAATGTCAAAGGTGCGTTGATATTCTTAGCGTCGTTTTTTCAACCTCCTCGTTGTTTGAGTGGCTAGCTTACACGCCTAACCGCGAGACTCGGGTTCGATTCCCGACGGGGACAGACATTTGTGTGATGAACATAGATGTCTGTCTTTCCGGGTCTGGGTGTTTATTAAATTTATTCTTGTATCACAAGCATCTAATTTGCTTACTTTGGGTTTAGATCCATTTGTGATATTTTTATAGGCTTTTTTAATAATATAATTAAGACAAATAAGCAGACTTATGCTCAGATGGAATGTCGCCAAAAACACAAACGATCTAAAAAAGCGTTGGCGCTCTAAGACTGGGAGCAGCCTTTATATGATTATTTTATTATGTTTTTAGTATTTCTCGCTAGAACGGCAACAGAAATACGCCATCTGTGAGTTTCTTAGTTTCTATGATTCACGAGATACCTACAGCGTGGTGACAGACGAATAGCAAAGATTGAGTACGCAACCTTAAAAACACTCGCTTGAATATAACGATACGATACGATTAAGAACGATAAACGACGAGCTTATCGTCAGCATGGGCGTTTTCTATCAGCTGATCCGTAAAAAATATATATAAAATACGAAGACGAACGTAAATGTAAGCAGTTTAGCGGGATATATAAACTCAAAACTTTTATATACATACTTATCAAATTGCTATCTGACGGTAAATCTACGAAACCTGAGTCGGCACTATTTTATACTAAGTGCTACCGACATAGTTGTATAGATGTCGTGATTCGCAATTTCATAAGACCTATCTAAATCAATTTTTTACCCAATAAAACCTCTTTGTACCAGCGAAATCTTTAGAGTCGTTTTCGAGATCGCCGGTATTCTCAATTTTATTAGTACAAGCGGCCCAGTAGGTGCTTCGTATTTTAGTCCAATTTCATTTACTTGAATAAATGTATACTTAGATAAATCTTTATCCTAATTATAAACTTCATTCTTAACGCGAACGTATTATAATTATACTACAGAACCATTATTGTACAAGTTAAACTCCAGCTTGCTTAGGATTTATTATTAGATAAACTAAAAGCTAAAAGCTTAACTAGTAGATTACGCGGTTACCCAGTTTGCTTTCCGCCGGCGCTCTTATTTC
Source organism: Lasaia peninsularis (assembly GCA_018236625.1). Taxonomy (NCBI): domain Eukaryota; kingdom Metazoa; phylum Arthropoda; class Insecta; order Lepidoptera; family Riodinidae; genus Lasaia; species Lasaia peninsularis. The sequence continues at coordinate 11,622 of DVZL01001847.1, forward strand.
ACAGCGCGAACCAAAAATGGCTTCTGATTCGTTATTTAATTATTACCATTTGGAATTACGACATTAGTCCACTCTGATTGGTCGGTGCTCGAGTTGGTCTCACCTGATTGAGTGCATTTTATTTGATTGGTTTTTCAAAGCCAAATAGAATGAATATTACAAATTTGTCAAGCCCTTTTACTTGTGTGATAGTATACTTGGGTTATTTGTTACATACTATCGTTTGCTCGCGTCTTCGCCTGCATAGAACGTACTAAAATTCATTTTTAGATCTGTATAATATGTAGACGCTGAAAGTTGAAACTAAAAATAATATCCGGAAAACTTCTAACAACGACCTGTACTGAATATGTGGTATTGCTAACTCTTTCTAAACTACATGACGTCATTGCAAAACCGGACTTGTAAAAGTGAGATAGCAAGACCAGATAGTACCTTTAGCTCCGTTATGTAGGCAAACCCCGGCAAAATGTGTCAAACGTCATTTGCGCGGGTACTGTCAGACTAATAAAATTTAAATGTCATTATTCAATGGTCTTCAGCTTACTGCACATTAATTTTTATTTTAATTTTCAATTATTATAGGTCTAGGTCTCATGAAATTGCGAAAATCACGACATCTATACACCTCTGTCGGTAGCGCTTGGTACGAAATAGTACCGACTCCGGTTTCGTAGATTTACCGTCAGATTGCAATATGTTTAAGTAGGAGTAAGCTTATTGCAATGACAAAAAGAACTACCGAGCCAAGCTCGGTCGCCCAGGTACATATAAATAATTTGCTTTTTTGTATCGACTTCTTTAAACGCATACTCCGCAATTACATTACTTTCTCAAGCTTAATTTCATCAAAATCGTTTTAGAGTTTTAATGAGACTTGTAAAATATGAATGCTAAATGAAACGACCAGCTTTTTAAGTTTATTCGTATTATTTAAACTCAGCATCTCGTTAATTCAGAACTCTCAGTATTTTAATGAGATTGAAACCAATGTCTCAAGTATCAAGTAATTGACACCACCACCGACGTTGAAATTCAGTTGGGGCTAGGATGCGTGCATCGACAATTTTCTGTTACAAGAGTTAACATCTTTTGTTGCTCTGATAGCCGTAGTACGTGTTCAATCGATATGCCAATTTCAATACATATACTTACCATCAATGTACTACCAAATAAATATTTACAACATCTATGGTGTCTTTAGACAAAATTTATTAGCTTTAGCTCGCGGCTGCGCCACGGTTCACTGGCGTTAATTATCAAAGAACAGAATTTCTTCTGACTTATGATACTTATTACGTAAAAACATACCTATGTGTTATTTTCACGTATAATCTATATTAATGTAAAATTTCATCCAAATCCTTTATTCGTGATGAGTAACAAACATCCAAACATACATATTAGCGGGATTATCTGGAGAGCCGTATGCTTGTTCGCTGTTTTCACCCCGTAAAATCAACACATTATGACATTTTCCCAATGTGTACGACTACATCATACAAGTGACGGGCGACTGACCAATCACATTTTAATACTGTCGCTTCTGGTTGGTTCCGCAACAATAATTTAAGTCGACTACCTTTATCGATGGCCTCAGTTATGTACAGACACTAGATATTAAGATAATATAAACACATATGTAACTATCTTCACGCCAGGTTTCTTGTGCGGTAGGCAGAGAACAAGTAACTCATATTTAACTATATATAATTTTGATTATGCATAATAAAGTATCATTAGATGTGACAATACTGTAATAAGAAAAACAAGTAATTAAATATGATATCAAAATTATCTGGAATAGTATAACTATAAAAATATTTACAATAAAGTTCTATCCCATGTTGGCGATACATAGAGTTATTAAAACATAAGCAATACATTAAAATAGAATCAAACTTAAATCTTTGTATTATAAGATACTATTCAATATACATATAATTATTCCGTGGTACTAAAATTTAATTTATTGATAGTTCAACCATACAATAGACCACAGTATACAGCTGTTATTCATTCATTCACTCAAATATGAACATTATTTTCTTTATGTGCGCATGCTAGCCGTGCAGGCGTCGTGTCAACATTCGCCTCGCGCGAGAATCAAACCTCTTACAATGGACACAATGTCGCATCCCGACACATCTCGTTCGCAATTAAATATCACTAGCTATTGCTTGTGGCTTCGGTCGAGTAGATTTTCAAGAGGAAGACAAACGAGAAGGGAAATTAGCTTGGTAATGATTGTAGATATATAAACATGGGTGCTTAAGTATATATACTATCTATCCCTTTATTTTGTTTCACTGATCACAAAAACATGAAAATGCTTTTTTTGCTCTTTCCAATTAAATGAGGCTTATTAATTGAAACTGAAAAATATAATAATACCTTATAATATTTTACTCACTACACCCCGTATTTACTCTACTACGCTACTCTATTAAATGCGGACGAAACTAGCTTGATAGCTAAGAGAAAAGTATACTTCCCGGTATTAATAATAATAATCTACTCATACGTATGTAAATAAAATTGGAGTGTCTGTACGTAATATTAAAACAACCGTTTTTTTACTAAATGCATTGGTATATTTACAAGGTACCTGCTACATATACAAAAACAACAAATTTTAGAATTTTTGTCTGTCTGTTTCTACCCGCTAATCTCTGAAACGGCTGGACCGATTTGAATGAGAGTTTCACTGGCAGACAGCTGATGTAATAAGGAACAGCTTAGGCTACTTTTGTTTTGAAATTTGATTTTAAAAATGTGTAAAATAAAATAGATATATAAAAACGCGGACGAAGTCGCGGACAGTGCTAGTTATAATAATAATGATAATATCTCTGGACAATAACACAAATTGATAAAGTCATAGCTAACGATACTAATACATACTTTAATAGATACCAGAATAAATTTAGCATACATCGATACAAATACAAATCGATACAAATGCGTTCATCATACAAATACTTGTCCCCGTCAGGAATCAAACTATAACTTCGCGGTTGTTTGGTGGCGTTAGGCGAGCAGGTTAACCGCTCGACCGACGAGGTGGTCAAAGAATTCGTATTTCTAGGCACTGCTTTAGGAAGTTAGTGCCAGTTCTTATCCAGGCTGATGATGAAAGAAATGGTGATCCTCATAGATCAAGCACGACAAAAATCTACTTAGTATGGGTAGTTTCGATTCGCTTAGTACTTTATATAAAAATATTTAAAAAAACAATTAGAAGGGGACCTCAGTTTAGGATATTCTTAGAACTTATGAGACGCAAACAATTTCATAAGAATCGGTCAAGCCGTTTCGGAAGTATTTTGTTGTATTGTTACACGAGAATTTTCTATATACTACTAATATTATAAATGCGACTATTTGTGAGAATTTATATATGGATCTTTGTTACTCTTTCACGTAAAAAACTACTGCACGGATTTGGATGAAACTTTACAGTAAGATAGCTTATACATCAGAATTACACATAGGCTACTTTTTAAATGACTATATTAAAAAGGGGGTATTTATTTTTTCACAATAAGCATTATCTAGTTACAAAACCGGCCTATCATAAACGCGAAAGTTTGTTAATACATGGATGTATATATGGATGTTTGACCGATACTCATTTCACACTTTACTCCTTAACTTTTGTCGAATTTTGATACCAATAGTGTCGCTTGCTGAAACTATATTCCATCAAAATCGTTTTAGAGTTTTAATGAGACTTATTAGAGGCTGATTTTTAGCTTCTAGCTACGGAGCCCCAATTACGATAAGGCCAAAGAATAACAAGTGTCGCAAGGTTGGCAATCATGTAGATAATAGTGTATTGCCACCCACACGGCTATACGGAGATATTGATACAATAAAAACAGTGATCTAATCTCACCCCGTCAGCGCCCACGCACACACGGGTGCACCGACTATTTGTATATAGGTAGCGCTGGTACCAAGAGTACATTAGTGCGATTGACAGGAACAAGGGGCTTGTTACTACGACCAGAAGATGCGTATCATACGCCTTTGGGCTACTGTTTTCGTATTTCCATACATTGATATAAAGAAATGGAATAGGACATTTTATTCTTGGCATTACTTGACGATAAACAAAGTCGACGGTGGAATAAAAAAAGTTACCAAGCGCCATTTTGTAATTTTACAATAGATCCGTTTAAAGATTGATTTTTTTTTAAATCGTAGAAAATTGTTTATTAGAGGTATTTGAAAAAGTCCAATAGAATTTTAAAGTATTGTAATGTCTTTGTAAATTGGCTTTATTAAAAAAATATATTTCTCTATATTTTGCAATGAAGTGGCGTATGGTTACCTGAAATTAAATTCAAGTAAAAGTTACCAACCGACAAAAATATTTTATCTTTCAAGTTGGTAAAGATGTCTAAATATATTTTTTTTATTTTCAATAGGTTCGAAGCAAAAAGAGACAAGCAGAGAATCATTTTTTTTGATTGAACAAGCAAATAAGTCTAGCTTTCATCAATTTGTATTATTATAACATAGTAATTTTTACTATACAACAAATCAAATGACGTTAGTATAATTAATAATTTACCTACCACCAAATAAATTTGACCTAGAACTGAATTTTTTTAGATATAGTAAGTAAATTTGCTCAGTATAGTTATGATGTAATCGCAAATAACTGAAGTTAAACTAAAATGTTGAAGAAAAATCTATCAAGTGTAAATTTGAAATTTGCCTTTAAAAAATAAAAAGGCAGTGTTCATTTGTTTTATAGAATCGTTTATTTTATGATCAACTTATGCTACAAAATTAGTAAAATATAAAATAGTCTATTCGGTATGAGTATCACAGCATTTGATATACCTTTATCGTGAATGCTAGACATTTTAGAATATTTCGGCAAGTAAAAGTTTCGGTTTGTAAAAAATTACTTAATGACAGAAATAATATTTTAAAGATTTGTTAAAGAGTCTGAAATACCATAGATA
>DVZL01001848.1:0-16599 GCA_018236625.1 Lasaia peninsularis
TGCATCGCTATTCAGCCTCGTCTTCGTATAATAGTCATCAATTTTAAATATCAAACGGCGCACACACGGCAAAATGGCTACTTTAGGAAGTCAAAAAGCTATTTAACAACATTAAGATAGAGCCAAAATTAGCTTGTATTTTTCGAGTCAGATAGTCGTTCCATCACAAAGCGCATAAGTCGCCATTCTTATGTTCACAACAAAGGAGTGCAAGGGTCCGGCAGATATGCGAAATGGTTGGTGATGGTTACTTGCTATTTAAACCCTTTGTCACTCATCTTTCATTCGTCTCGTGTATAAATATCAACAGTGGTTAAGAATATGCAATCTACAGGTATGTATATTTTATTAATAAAGTAAAATGAAAAATAATGTAAACGTAGGTATTAAAATATTATATTACGGTTCTGGATTAATTTCTCTTCAACATTGATGTTAACTTAGACTTACAAAAAAAGTTGCGCTGAGTACCGCTTTTTTGTCTTTGATATTTGCATTTAGTCGTTAGTTGGCCGTTATTATTGTGAATTTTGAAAACTCAAACCAACTCATTGTGACACTACCTTTTTTTTATTACAGGCACCGACTGCCTGTAATAAAAAAAAGTAAAAAAGTAACCAGAGCACAGAACATAATACTCTAGCGAGAACCAGAGTCACTCGAAATTACATGTTAGAAAAATGGATCTGATTTTACTCCTACAAAATGTTAACTTTTTGTAGGATGTTTTTTGACCAATTATAGTGTTTATAAACACTCAAAAGACAGTGCTTTACAAATCAAACGTGGTCTTAAAGTGTTTGTTTTGAAACTGTTGTAAAATGGAAGAGCTCGAATTGGAAGATTGAGAGATTCGCCTAGTACAATATAGAATGGTTAAAAAAAGCGTTTTAGTGTTGCCAGCAGTGAAACTAGTGATCAACGTTTCAAACTTACAAAGTGTTAAAAGGCAGACCATCAAAATCTTTCGAAGGGGCTCTGTATGAATAACAAGAATGACCTATATTTTATTGTATTATGTATAGTGAAATATACTTACCTATTTTACTTTCCTAAATTCATATTTTTTTATTTCTATTAAGTTTTTACACCTGCCCCTTTCACTTTTTAGGTAAATATGTAGGTATATGTCGGTTAGTAGGTAGATACATACCTATCACATACATCTAACACAACTTAAAAAAGCGTAGTATTTAACTTAAACAAATAATACGTCATATCGAACAACGGGCACAAAGAACATAATAACAGTGCTGTGGGTTATAGGTACAGGTTTCCCGAGTGCCCATTCATTCTTATTTATTCATATCTATGATTACTGCAAATAAATTTCATTCATTGGCCTCCTAAAGTAGCCATTTTGCCGTATGTGCGGCGTAGCTCAACTTCAATCTAGAAAAAAAAAATAGAATGTTCTTTACATATGTACTTCGTTCTTTTAATGAAAAAAGGCGGTAATAGAAAACTTTCACCTTAAATGTTTTTTGTTTTTGGTTTTTTTTTATAATGACGTTCTAAGTAGGAAAAAACACGAGTTCTTCAATTGATGATGATATAAGCTGCACTTCCGATTAACAATATTTAGCCCGAAACTCCGAGACTATATTCTTTACATACTCTATTCTTGTAATGCCTATTTTTTTCTTACCTCACAATCGAGATGTAAAGCAGAGTATTGGTGTATGCATCAATTGCACCCTCGAACTATAGTTTGCCTATAGGCCTATAATAGGCCTAAATATCTCGGGCTGCAATCGATGCCTTACAGCCCTTGGCCACTAATGTACTATTACCTTTATTTCATTTACAATCAATCGTGACTGCGCTTTATATAGGTTGTTTGGTAGATGATCTCTCATAGTTGTCAGGGAGTAAGAGATAATTCCTAACATATTTGTCCTAGCAACCTGTTATGGTTTTTGAGATTATTTTTTTTAATCCCTAAAATCTTGCCTTACCCATGGAACAGTTTTGTTTTATATTATTTTGAACATATAGCAACTTTAATTATTTTTCGTTTTCAAGCAAGTATTTGCAGTCTTCCGCCGAGTTAGTGGTTATTAATAGAATAGTTTATTAATAATAATAGGATTAAGCATTAAAAAGTCCGACATCGGTCATAATAATTTTATTCGCATATAATAATTATTGATTATGATACATGAAGCGCTAGTGCGTGCACCGAAAGGTAGACGCATAGCGCCACAGGCGTCTTCGCTTCAAATTACATTTATTATTTATATTGCATCGACATTCGCTATGCAAAACGTGGCTACATATTCACTAGTGAGAGGTCTCTGGCAGCTTCGGTTAGGTGGACGTGTGGTCCTCGCCGTGCAAACGTACGTAACAAGGCCGCCGACCTTACGTTTTATACATATATACTTAAAATATAACAGTCAAATAGACAGCCGAATGTCCGTCCAATCAATATTTACAAACTAACGAAATGAACGCCTTCTTGAATCTCGACGGCCACCGGGGCCGAGTGGAGTCCCGCGGCCGCGCGGACGGCGGCGGGCCGAAGGCGGACCGATTGGATGAATTTCAAATAATTAAATCACTTCCATAATTTAAGACTTAAAATATCGAGAAGCTAATTCGCTTGACATCAGCAAGCGGGCTAGCGACGCGGAACGCATCGCTCGTTTGGGCGTCGTTTGTGACGCACAGAGTAAATTACATAAGAGCTTTCTGCTCAGATAGCCACCATTGGGCGTAGTCACATCCCACTGTGAAAGTGGCCGTGTCAACTCTAAATCGGGAACGTGCAGCCACTAGCGCCACCGGTATGGTCGGGTGACACCCGGCGGGCGGACAACGCACGCATCTTGAGATTGCCAAAGAACAGACGGCGTCACTGGAATGCCACAAAGAGTGCACGTATGATGATTTATCAATGAGACATTGCATACAGTGCCTATGTCAAGGTCGATATACGCACGTCACTACGGTGCTAACTGGACGGTGCATATAAACCGATGGAGATTAAGCACTGTGATACAATATCGATCGCATATATGCGCATCTTTAAAATGGAATAGTGGTAACGGTCGTATGTCGAAGATCGTGCGCAATCCGTAACTAAGCGGGTCCGACTGGGATTGTTTGACCGAAAAGTCAGAGGGATCGACCGCGAGAGGATACGCCGATATTGACACATGTCATGTGAGTCCAGTAAAACGAAAGAGTTCGCACTCCATTAAAGGTATGCGGCTCGACGTCATCTAGTAGCGATGAAAAAAGCTTGCACTAAAGGCAAAACGTGTCGCAGTCCAGCGGCGCCGTGGTAGATAACAGTGAGTGCGCCGTCCACTAGCGGCGAGGTAGCGCGCACGCTTCACTCGGCGGCGTCGGCGGGCGGCGCGTCGGCGGCGGTCGGCGCGTCGGCGGTGTCCTCGGCGGCGGCGGGCTCGGCGCCCTCGCTAGCGCCGCCCCCGCCCCCCGCGCCGTCTGCAACCAATGTTCTGTTAGCCGCTATATAATATTTGAACCCCATTAAGATCGATCAAATTCACTGAAACAAAAATAAATATTATTCTTTACATAAGTGTTGGCAACGTTCTAACACATTATTGAATAAAATTTAACATGTTACAGATTTTAAACTGCGGTAGTTTTGTGATGACTCACTTTGATCGACACCATCGCCTTACCTATTTCTATCACCACGAAGCAGTTGACGCCCGCCAATGTCCTATTGTGGTCTAAGATCCGAACCTAAGCCGACATTCACCGAGCTGATAATAGAATAAAACTTATTTTATAATAAATTTAGTATATATTAAAAATGTGTTTGCGAAAAAAAAATCCTGGACTGCACTTTCTTCAATTCAAGGCCCCAGAGACGACTGCAATGTTCTCGGTCCTTTATTATTGCACAGTATATCCGGGGTAGGGATCTCTCGTCACTCGTTTTCACACGCGTGGAAATTTAAATCTTTAAAATTCGCAAACCTCTATTAAGACCAACTTTTTTGCACTTAACCCTATATCAACGTGTTCGTAACAAAACAGCGCTTATCCGGATATATTTCTTTTTTATTATCATAACAAACATTAAACATTATATTAAAAAAAACTTTTTTTTTTAAATATTAAAAATATTTGGTCCAGGATTTTTTTTGACTACCCACTTTTAACATATTCTCTAATATCCTAAGTTTATTATAAAATAAGTTTTAATTCTATTATCAGCTCGGTGAATGTCGGTTTAGGTTTGGGTCTTCTACTATTGTATGAAATTTAGGATAGCCGGTGAACTAACTGATACAAGAAGCTTGAGCTGATGCAAAATGTAACATTGCCATCTTTGGTGTCTATAGGAAACGTGTGTAAAATATAATATTTCATGACTATTTATAAATGAACATCAAACCCTAAATACTGGTAAATTTAAAATAGCACTGTTGACTAAGATTTTTACTATAAGTGTCCGTCTTAAACCTACAATAGTAAACACTTTTTACAGTCAGTCAACTGTATTTGGCGAAAACGTTATCCATCTTTTTGCTTAGTAATTTTTGCCCCCAAAACATCTCCCGCAGATTTATCTATCAATAAACTAGAAGAGCCACACTCAGATGGCGTAGTTTTCTTGTACGATCATTATTAATAACAAGTGTCACAATGGCGTCGGAGACTCACTGCGTTGGTGGTGGTGGTAGTAGAGGTTGTGGCGGGGCTGCGGGCGCGGCTGCGGCGCGGGCGGCGCGCGGTACATCGGCAGCGCGGGCGCGTGCGGCCGCTGGATGGGCGCGGGGTACCGCGGGGCCATGCCCCCGCCTCGCATGGCCGCCGTGTTGCCGCCGCCGTTCCGACCATTGTTGCCCACCATTTGCTATAAAAGTAACAGATTCATTTAACTTATTTATTGATTTATTTGGCTTTGTGTTATGGATATCGGCCAACAATACTACAATACATATAAATGTAGTGAAGTAGATTGACTAAACACGGAGACTAATAAATAATAATGTGTTCATCACACAAATGTTTGTCTTGCTGGCAATTGTTTGAAACACGTCAATGGTCAGCAGCGTTAGACGTTTGTTAGACGTGTACGTAACCCTTCCAAATCAGATCCGGTAAACAGTCGATTAAATCTAATAAAAATGACATGTAATCAAAATATACTTGTGAGCATGCAAGTGAAAAATTAGGTACAGAGGTAATCAACCTGTGACTGAAAGATATGTCTTTATAAAATGCAAATACATGGAAACAGACATGTATGATTTTCCATGTTAGTGAAGGCTGAGGTAGACAAACTCGTGCAAATACAAAAATTAGCACTAGAAACATAGGTGCACCATTTATTTTCAATAAGCAAACAACATATACATGTGTACGTATAACGAAGACCAGTACACTTCACACATACAAAATCCAATGAATTAGCAGTGCAAAGACATAATTACAAATATAACTTTATTCATTGTTTTGATGTAGTTGTTTTCTATTACATGGAAATGTTTAGACTACTAAATGTTAAAAAAGCAAAGTGCAATAAAGCACAAAACAAATACAAGAGCAGATAATGGGAAGAGCCATAATGCAAGAGCCGAGTATATGGTGGTGGTACCTGTTGGTGTTGATGTTGGTGCGGCTGGTGCGGGTGGTGCTGGTGCGGCGTGTGCGCGGGCGGCGGGTGCGGCGTGTGCGGCGCGTGCGGCGGGTGCGGAGTGTGCGGCGCGTGCGGGTGCGGGTGCGGCGGCGGCGCGTGGTACTTGTGCGGCGGCGAGTGCGGCGGTTTGCCCGGCTTGCCGCCCTTGGGCGTGGGCGACGCCGCGTCGCACAGCGGCGCGAAACCGTTGGCATGTTCGTGCAGCGGCGACTTCAGCTGCTGCGGCGGAGGCCGCTGTGGTTGCGGCGGCGCGTACTGTTGCTGGAGAGGTGGCGCAGCTCGATATTGTTGCTACAAATACATAATACAAATAATTATTTAAATGGAATAATGTAATCAATATTAATACATTCTGATAAAAAAATCCTACAAAAATAACAATTTGAGAATAATAACTTGTGCATGAACATAAAAGAAACATTTTGAATTATTGATGATGAATTATTAGCCGATTTATGAATAACATAATATGTTATATATTATATAATTTACATCAATGTATGTACCTGCATTTGCTGCACGGCAGCTGCGGCGGCGGCGACGTGCAGCTGCGAGGAGAGGAACTGCGAGCTGAAGGCGCTGGACTGCGCGGGCTGCGTGAACTGCAGCGGGTAGGTGGGCGCGGGCGCGGCGGGCGGCTGGTACGGCGAGTAATAGGACGTGGCGGGCGGCGCCGGGCGCGGCAGTAGCCCGGGGAGCGAGTACGGCGCCTCGCCGACGGGCCCGGAGTATCCCAGGTACTGCTGCTGGAACGTGCTGACGCCACCTACACCGCCCACCCCACCCACACCGCCAACTCCACCTACACCGCCACCTTTACTACCTGCGTTCATAACACAAAAAATAAATATCTTTATACTGATTAAGAATCTCTAAGATCGCCTCAGTGGAGTGGAGTCCAACTATGACGCACAAGGTTTCGGGTAGAACAAGTTGTTCTTATTAGTTTTTCCTGTTTATCTAAAAAACATAACTCTGACCGAGATAGGATTTTGCGCTATATGGCGACGGATTTATCACCAGTCATATCATGGGACAAATGTCGTCGGCTAATCGTGGTTACACGTGTACCCCTAGCTACCCTTTCGGGAATATTGGCGTGACGATATTTATTTGATTTATTAACTAAAAAATAAACACACTTTTAACATTGCATTAAATATAGTCCCTAACGTGAATATTTTAAGTTTATACAAATAAATAAAATTGGATTGTCTGAATGTAATCATTACATAATATTATTAAGACAAAGTAGCTTTTTTTGTCTGTCCCTATGTATGCTTAAATCTTTAAAAGTAAGCAACGGATTGCGATGCCGTTTTTTTTAATAGATAGTGTTTCAAGAGGAAGGTTTGTATTTATATAACATGTACAGTTACCCGTGCGAAGCCGGGGCGGGTCGCTAGTTTTAAAATAAACGCTTTTTATTAAATGCATTTGTATATTTACAAGGTACATGTATCAAAACAACATTTTTTTTAATTTTGGTCTGTCTGTAGCCGCTAATCTTTAAAACGGCGGGGCCGATTTTGACGGGACTTTTACTGGCAGACAGCTAATGTAATGAGGAACAGCTTTAGCTACTTATATTTTAAAATTTTATTTTAAAAACTTAAAAAGAAAATAAACGCGGACGAAGTCGCGAGCACAGCTAGTTACCAAATAAGAAATAAAAACAAAATAACATGAACATAAGAAAAAACATAAAACATTTACCAATTGCTCCAATCTGCTGAGTAGATGGTTTGACAGTAGCAGACATGAGTGAATTCGAAGTGCTTGAAATAAGAACAGTGCTAGGGCTGTTTCCCAGTTGGCCAGATTGCCCGAACGCCGCACCGCCTCCTGCTGCCGCCGCCTAGTGAAATAATATTTTTATTATAATAATGCCAGAAATAGTAATTACTTTGTATTTTTTTTAATAATTTAGAATCACCCAAATTTTCATAGCCTTGTATGTCATATCAATAACTAAAGTATTTTTAAGTAAAGTTTTTCTGTGAATTGTGTATATAAGTTTTTACGGATAAAAAACGATTATAGTGACTTATGTGCTTTAGTCTGCTATCCCTAGAACTGTGTTGTTCAGAAATTTATAATCACATAGTTCCTCATCATAATGTTTATGAGCAGTGTCTACATGTATTCCAATTCAGGAAGAAACAATAAACAAATTAATTAAATTCTAATTACGGACTAATGTAGTTTGAATTCTATACTCACCATACGATATTGACTTGGAAGACTCTGGTACATGTCTGGTGGTGGTTGATAATTATACGGAGTAGCTGAACCAGCACCATAGGGAGTGCCAGGAAATCCTCCAAATTGTCCACGTGTTTGATCTAAAAATCCATATAGACCACCTTGTTGCTGTAGTTGTTGTGAAGAGCCAAGTATTTGTTGTGATGAATTAAATAAAACAGCTGGAGGTGACGGAACTGATAGCCCACCATAACCACCTTGGTAACTCACATGGTTATAGTGTTGTGGTGGGGGTGACTGTAACTGTTGTGTTGGCTTTACTTTACATACATTAGGAGGAGCGCCAGTTTCGGTATTACTCTCTTCAAATCCTGCAAACTGCAACTCTTCACTACCTTCGGCCACTGCAGGCATTTCCCAAACTTTTTTAACACTAGCGATTTTTAAATTGAGATCTGCCGCCAGCGGTGAGATTGTGTTTGAGGTATTGATGTGTGTGGCTCGTGGTAGTCCAAGAGACTTAGATGTCTTATCTTCAGTAAGCTGTCCTAAGTCAGAATCAAATGCAAAATCAAGTTTCATATCAGAGGAATCTTCAGTCTTTTGTGTTGTATCAAATGTCATTGGTAAACCGAGTGAACCCTCTGCTTCTGAAACGGGTCTTCCAGTTTCTGCCATAAACTCAGGGATAGACCTTGGACGTGACCTAACGTCTCCATTGAAAGGTAGAGCTCTAGAATCAAGCTCAGCAGGAACTTCTTCACCTTGAACTTTTGTAGCTGTGGCACTTGGTTGGTATTTTTGCTTGAGTGCTTCTGCTGGAGGAGCTGTTTTATAATTAGTATTTTCAAAAATAATTGTTTCCACTGGTGGTGTTGTGCCGTCTAAGACTCCCGCTTTTTCAGGTACTATAGCACAAGTGGTGGCAACGGGTTTGACTTCAGCAGCATTATCACCAGGAGAGCTTCTTTGACTCGACTGACTTGATTTATTGTCAACAACAACTTCTGCATTTGGCTCGTCAATATTTCCTCGAAGACTTTGAGAAATGGGCTTATCCCAAGCATTGACTGGAGGCGGTGGGGGAGCAGCTCCTGTTTCGGGACCGAAACTACTTACTAAGCCCATTTGTTGCTTTTGCCTTTGTTTTACAAATCGTGGAGCCAAATTAACTTGCCTTGGACGATCATATTGGGCACTAGGTTTACCTGATACAGGAGCTGAGCCTCTAGCATTAGACTTATCACTGGGATTTCTTGATGATGAGCCATTTCTCCCTCCACCCTGGTTAGATCGAGATCTAGGCTGCTTTTCTTCTTTAGGCGTTGGACCTCGCGAGTCTTTAGAATTTTTCTTGTTACGAACTTCTTGGAATCCGTCATCAATTACTTCTTCCTCTTTTTTATTCGTCGATATTTTAAGATCATTTATAGCCTCTGTAATATCAGCACCCTTATTTTCACTCATGCCGTCTTTCTTTGGTCCTTGTTGATTTCGTCCATTATTTTGCCTGCTATTCGAGTTTTGATTTCGTGACCCACCTGGACCTTTTTGTGCTGGCCCCGATTGCCTGCCTCCAATAGATCGGCGACGTGCGCTTGCCCCACCACCTTCGGAATGTTCTGAAGTAGTCTCCCAATTTTCGTCTTCGCCTCCACTAAGTCCAGTACCTTTAGAGCGCCTATCGCGCCCTTTACTATTTGAAGAACCTGCTCGTGGTTTATTACCACTCTTTTCTTTATCATCTTGAGAAACTTCTTTCCCTTCTTCAGCATCTTTCACAGCTCTATTTGCCTGACTGAATGGACTTTTTGTATTAGGCGGTCCATACCCTGCTACTCTCTTTGCTGGGGCGGGAGGACGAGAAGTTCCTTGAAATCCACCTCTTCCGCGTCTAGAAGGTTGACCTCTAGGTGCAAATGGTTCCCTGTTTTCCAAACCATCTGTATTATGAGAACCTTGTTCGGCTGAGAGATGATTAATATCTTCGGGTCTATCTTGTCTCTTTCCACCACGTGGACTTCGTGGAACTTTACGCCTTTCTTTTCGCTCAATATTAGCACCATCTGTTGAGCCATCAGACTCACTAGCCCTATTAGATCTTGAGCTTCTGTGAGAACGTCGTCCTCTTGGTTCTCGAGATCCCCATCCTCTACTGTACACATTATAACCTCCACCACCATATCCTCGGCCTTTCTTTTCAGATCCTGAACCACTCGATTTTCTCTCAATTGGTTCCTTTCCTGAGATTTTATTTAATTGCTCATTGCTAAATCTTTCATTCTTTTTATCATCTACAGGTCTTCTTTGCATATCAGAACTAATATGCATATTATCAGCTGTATAAACATTAGCTACTTTTGGGCCACCATGAACTGGAGGTTCTATATTTGCTTTAGATGGAATTGATTCAGATTCTGCAAATTCTTTTTCTGGCTTCTGTACAGCAAATCCCTGTTTTATGTTTTGTTGCATTACAACATGTTCTGTATTTGGTTGTTTTTGGATATTAGAATTATTTTGAAGAGTTTCATTGGAATTACACAACGGTGTTGTTTGATTAACTAATGGCTTAGAAGTAGGGTGCGCTAGTTCGGATACGTTAGATTGTGAGAGATTACCCAGATTATTAGCATTTGTCACCTGTATGTTACTTTGCAGATTATTTTGACTTATCTGCATATTTTGAACAGTATTTGAAGAATTAGAGATCTGAACATTTAAGTTATTTGAATGGCTTTGTGATGTCGAAATCGAAACATTTGTAGAATTTGTTTGTTGCAATCCAGTCAATAATATTGATGGCTTGTTTGTATCAATTTTGTCAGATTTCAGGGTCTCAACAACTGGTTCAGCTTGATTAGGCGATTGTTCTTTTTCTGGTACAGTTTTAATTGGTGCAGAGAGTGATGATTGTTCTTCTTGAGTAACTTCGGCCCAAGAAGTTTTACTGAAATCTTTTTCGACACTTTCGCGTTGTGGCGCATTTGATGGAGGGGTGATTCTTCTTTCCGGTCCTTGTACTTGGATAGAAGATTCTGGAGGGGCAGCAAAGGGTTCCGCTAAACCAATGCTTCTTCTTTCAAAAACCTCTGTTAACTTGTCCGCAGCGGTTCGACTACTATGCTCTATACCTATATTTTCTAATTTTCTGTCATTGTCATTTCGACGTTCCTTAAAGTCATTGTATTCTTTATAAGAATCCTTGGAATTCGTTCTTTCTAGTTCCCTGCCAGATCTGTCATAATCTTGCATTTCAGACCTCCATTGAGGTCCAGAAGCATCTTTATCTCTTCTAATTTCATCCTCACGATCAGAGTAATCTCTGAAAAAGGGAAAAATAAATTATAAATTAAACAGCTAAGAAAAAGTAAATTAACTTTAAAAAAACTTTTAGTTAGATTAGCTCAGATTGGAGTAACCGCTGACTATTTAAGAGGCTTTAAATCACAATTTGAGGTAGCCAACTGACCATTACCTCGTTTATTTTACCCGGCGTGTAGATCTACCGTGAAGAAATTTGTCTACATACTCTTAATACAATAAATACATACCTAGAATATGAACGACGACCATTATGAGGAGCATGCCTTGATGCATTAAACGAAAGCGCTTAGGCAGACGTGAAGAAATTTGTCTACATATCAGTATTCTAATACAATAAATACATACCTAGAATATGAACGGCGACCATTATGAGGAGCATGCCTTGGTGCATTATACGAAGGCGCTTCTTGTCTCCTTGGCGCTGGTTTACCGGTAAAAGCCCAAGCCTTGTGCTGATCCTCTTGTTGTCTGTTTTGTTGCTGTTGCTGTCTTAAAAACCGAGGTGGCATATTTGCCTGAAACGATTTACCTGGCCATTCCCGACCATAATCTCTTTCTCTGTCTCTGAAGTCGCGATCTCTTTCTCCCCTCTCTCTATCGCCGCGATCACGATCTCTTTCGTTACGCTCTCTATCTCTGTCGTACCTGTCACGTTCCATGCGGTCTCTATTTTCATTCCTGTCTCTATCACGTATGTCTCGTTCTTTGTCACTTTCGGGTCTTTCTCTATTTTCCACCCTCCCTCTATCTCTATTATCTAGCGGCCCATCTCTGTCTCGCTCGCGTTCTCTTTCTCTATTATCAAACCTCTCTCCTCTGTTATCTACGCGATCGCGTTCTCTGTTATCAATACGGTCCTTTTCTCTTGAATTTCGGTCCCGAACATTTCGTTCTTTCTCTACAGACTCCAGACGTTCTCTATCAACATTAATATCTTTTTCTCGACTCTCACTCTCCCTTTCTCTATTTTCATTACGATCCACTCTCTCCCTCTCCTTAGAAATGGGTTGTTGAACTGAAGTATCTCTCATTTGTCGTCTTTGTTCCTCTTCCTTTAACTGTCGGGCACGGGCAACTGCTTGCGCAATTTCATTGCCTTTTTTCTGTCGTCGCTCGACCCATATCTGATCTTCATCAACCGGGTCCTGGATTTTTGCTTCTACATGTTCGTTGTCAATACTGGCACGGTTATTATTTTTTACGACGACTTTGCTGGAAGGGGTCGTGGACTCGCCATCAG
The DNA here is from genome assembly GCA_018236625.1 of Lasaia peninsularis. Lineage (NCBI taxonomy): Eukaryota > Metazoa > Arthropoda > Insecta > Lepidoptera > Riodinidae > Lasaia > Lasaia peninsularis. Next base: position 12,399 of record DVZL01001848.1, read on the forward strand.
AAAAGTCCAACTTCTGACTGCAATACAAAAAACAGTAATCAATAAATTGTGATACGTACGAGTTTTAATATATGCTCAAGCGTGGTCAGTAAAACCAGCCATTTCTAGGAGCGTTATGGCGGGTATTACAGGTAAATTACCTTAGGCAACATTGCTGAGTTAATTGGATACTACTTTAGTTCTATCCTTCTAATCAGCCTATGGCTACAGCTTTGCACAAAATCAAATAATTTCTTCAAAAAATTGTACTTTCCTGACCAGATTCAATAAACTCAAGTTTAACTTTTTCCGATATATGGAAACAAGATAATAAATTATAATTTATAAAATAATATTTCGGCTTCGGAAAAATCCCAATAACTTACACAAATACTCTCTGCTAATTTGCCTTAATAATACTAAGATACATAATGCAGGGTGCCTTGCAAGGGCACAATCCAAAAAAGTAGTTTTTGGTGAATGGAGATTAAAGATTCTGGATTCCTACATCGCACTTTTTTTTCAAATAACGTTATTAGTATTTGACTATGAAATTAAAGATTTAGCTTCAGCGCTACATGGTAGAAAATATCACATTGTGCCCCCAGCATTTAAAATCACAGTTAACAAAAATTTTGGCAGGATCTCAATATAATTGAATTTTAATATTACTGAGAGTACTATAATTATTATTTCTTTGTAATTTTTGTTAATTATTGGAGTCCCAGCCGTTTGTAATTCGTGTTAACCAATATCTTATCTTTTTTATAATTATTTTATTGGTATATTTGCAACAAACAGTTACAGGTAATTTACAATGTACTCGTGTAACTTACTCGTAATCAATGTCATCATGTTGTGCCCAGCCGGCGTCCCGCGAGATGTCGTCGAGCGAGGAGATTTGGTCCTCACGCAGTATGGGTCGCGCGGTGAGCACGTCGGCGGCGCGCGGCGGGTGCGGCGCGGGCGGCGGCCGGCCGCCGCGGTTGCCCGCCCCACTGTTGCTGCGGTTCTCACGGAGATTGTTCAATGTTCCCAGGCCAAGTGCAGCGCCACTGCTACCTTTCATCAGCTGTAACCACCAATTGTCTTGTAATTTCATGGTATCTAAAATACACTCTAGAAAAAAAATTGAAGGACAAAATTTTTGCTTTTCATCTTCGGCACTGATGAAATTCCATCGTGTATACGCTTTTTAAATACTCGTAATTTTTTCAAGTCACTTCATTTACCACTTTATGTTAATTTCTTACATCAATATCACACCTTGTAAGTAAAGATAAATATATTGAATACTAAGCCATTTTCTTGTGTTGGTCTGGGTCCCCTGAGTATCGTACGCACTTGGTGAAATTATCCGGTAAAAAATCCTCCGCCATATTCCTGTCTGGAGGGTAGGTTATGCACATTAGGATTGCGAAGCACTTGCGATATTTAATATGTATAGGCTGTAATTGTCTCTTATCATAAGCAGAGCCATGTTATTGTTGCAGTCTCATGCCTTAAAATAAGCCGGTCTAGTGCAAATCGGACTTGTACACGAAGGGTTTCGAAAGATTGTAACCTAAAACTAAATTTATTGTTTTTAATATATATTTTTTATAATATATAAAAGTTCAACTTTACAGTTGTAACGTCACGACAGAGGGACGAACAGAAGTCTTAGTAATAGGATATTGTTTCACTTTTTACTCTTTGGATACGGAACCCTAAAAAACAAATTTAGGCGGTAAATTTTAAACGAACGCGCTTCGGACATGCGATTCGGCAGTCCACTTTAGAACTACTACGCCATAATCCGATGAGTAATTAATATATTTTGCTACTAGCTTTGTCTGTTTTAAAATTTAGCTAAATAAAAGCATAATCTATATCAGCTGTCTGCCAGTGAACGTCTCATCAAAATCGTTCCAGCCTTTTCAGACATTAGTGGGAACAAACAGACGGACAAGAATTCTAAAAAATATTATTTTGGTATATATCTTGTGAATATACATGTGGATTTAACAAAAAGCGGTTACTTTAATATTACATACAGACATTATTTATTTGTATAGATAATATTATATAGTGTGTATACATACGAAGGATGGCAGAATGGCGCGGAAAGCGGGCGTTTGTTGTGTAACGGGCGCTGAGGCGGGCGCGGCGCCGGGTGATGTGCTCTCTTGGCGGACTCCAGCCGTCCCACCGCACGTCCAGCTGCCTTCCGCTACAAACACACATCATGCTCATTCATCGTCGTCGGATGTACCCTATCACCCGATGGTGGTACTCTAGCAACTTAGATTATAGTCAATCATAACTAGGCTTTGCCTATTCTCGTCACCCTAGCTTTAATGATTAGCCTTAACATTTCTTAACCTAAGATATAGGACATAAGATCTTTAGGAGATACGATGCTTGTGTCTTACCAGAAGAATGTTTCAATATAAAAAAATAAACGGTATGTCATGAGAAAAATAAAGACAAATTATTATGCTTTAGTTAGAATATATAACCTATATAACTAAACTAAGACTTTCAATATTCAAATACAAGACAACACGTGTCATTCATATACCTACATAATGCTAGTATATATAAAAAATCAGTTTTAGTTTATGTTCCATAAAAATAACATTGCACCAATAATATTGTCAATAATCAGCAATCACTTTCCTTTAAATAACATAATGGTTTATTCCTAATCTATAATCAATAGAATCAGGCACTACTTTTCGGAAATCCATACATAAAACAAAAATACAATTATTATTATGCAAACTTTACAAAAAAACCAGCAGTATTGAACTTCCTACATATTTTCATAGATTTATAAGGTTTTATTGTTTTTATGTCATCAAGAATCTGGATGTAGTTAACCAATTCTCTTTAAGCAGTTACACAAGTGACAGCCTGACATACTTTAAATTAGCAACTCACTCAAGGCATCTTGTATGTAGGTATATCAGCAACTTACTTATATTTCTTACTGTCTAAATATTATCTGCTTGTTTGCTTTCTTTTAATATAAAAAAAAGTTAAATATGCAGTATGCTACTACTCATTTAGTAACAAACATGACCTACTTTGTGGTCTTAGCTGAGGTTGGGTAACAGAATGATCTGAAGATCGGTGTGAGGGTTGAGCAGCAGCTTCCAACGAAGGGAACTCTGTACGAAAGTGTGGTGACGACGGTGGGGGCAGAGATACCCATCCGCCGGCACCTGTGCCCGCAGCCACACCACTGTTTGATGTTGTGGTCTGTAATGTAAAAAAAATAATTAAAAAAAATAAAAACACATCTTCTTCCTATAACGCAAATTGCAAAAAAAAACAGAATAAGTATGTAGTATAGATTTATAAGTCCTATACTACCTATAGTACAGGATGCCTTGCTAATTTCCACCATTGATTACTAAGAAGCTAAATGTTCATGAGTAGCTTTGTTTGGCTAGACGCCCAACTTTTTGCTTATAACAATTTGGTAACTAGTAGGTGATGGAGGTAGAAAGGATGAAATATGTTGAGTTAACAAATTTCAAAAATGTATTAATGGATATTTTTTTTTTAATTTTCAAGAAAATTATCCAAATAAACTGAGAAAATATATTACTAACATAGTCATGAAAAATAATAACTAATTCAGCTGATTTTTTTCTATTAATTTATATTTACATTATTTAACAGTCACATTGTCTTACAAATTGCCCAGTATCTTGGTCCTATGCACATAAATTGTTAATGCCACAAGACCATTTTTTTCATTTTTAAGTCCTCTTATAGCGGTAAATTTGACCTAATCTACGATACAGCTTAGTTTGCCTTCCGGCTTGCTTAATGAGATGGCAGTTGCTCTGGTTAAAAACTAGTGGCATAAATTTCTCCTAAATTCGATAGCTAACCCTGATATCATCTGATATGATATCTGATAAGTCTAAAGGGAAAAAAATTTATAAAGACTGGTTAGACTCACACACGAAATGTTCCATACAACATCTAATGTGTATAAAAAAAAACATTTTTACTTATACAATTTAATTTAATTTTTTTATTTTGAAGTAATTGAACATTTCTATATTCAGATTGCAGTACTTTTTTTTCTTTTTTTTTCCATGTTTGTCCAGGTCCTCCGTGTAGAATAGACACTCTGCCTTTCTACCAGGCAGCTCGTAAGAGACGGGCATAGTTTATCAAGGTCATTGACAAGAAGACCATTGGTGGTTGATTGCTGTGCAGC
>DVZL01001849.1:0-16590 GCA_018236625.1 Lasaia peninsularis
GTTACCTGGGTATTTTTATAAAATTACCGGTAATTATCGGTATTTTTAGTGGGAATTGGTATCGTTAACAAGCCCTGGGTAGTACATACCGCGTATAACAGACATCATAAGATTAGGTTTTAGACTCTAGTGTACATTTGAGAGAACATTCCTTAAAGCTGCATCCTCAAGTCGTGAGCGCGTCAGTGACGGCGGCGGGCGGGCTCTGGCGGAGTGTGGCCGAGAGGCAAGGGGCGTGCGCTAGCGGCCGTCACAAACGCACCGCGAGCCTTCCTTAAAAATATTAATTGTTACTTTTATTTGTTTTTAACATGACACATACATACAATGATACTCAAGTGTTTAAATATTTTTTGTCATATAAATAAGGCCTAGTTATAACACGCATTTGCTTTGTGTTACTTTAACCCCGTCTCTGCGACCGTACTAAAGTAGTCCCAAATTCTTTACAAAATCGTTCTCAATAGTGTTATAATTATTATTAATACTAGCTGACCGGGCGAACTTCGTACCGCCTAACAGTCAGTGCATATCGTGTTGCCTTTTAACTGAACTAATTTAGGATTTGATGAACATAATAAAATGATACAAAATAGATATTAATATGAGTAGACATATAAAAGTGTTTTATTATGATGAATAGTAGAAACAGAAAAAAAAATGAAAAATAATTGTTCGTTAACCTATAAAATCTGTACTAATATTATAAATGCGAAAGTAACTCTGTCTGTCTGTATGTTACGCTTTCACGCCTAAACCACAATAATACACCAAGGACATAGGCTACTTTTTAACCGAATACATTAAAAAAATGTCTGCAATTTGAAAGTTGTCTGTATTATTAAAATAATTCACACGGGCGAAGCCGCGGGCAGCAGCTAGTATAAAATAAATCTTAGATATTTTTTTCGGAAATAGAAACTTTAATTTACAAAAAATAAAATTCTGAACGCACGTTAAAACGTTAAACATTTGCCATTATTTCTGTACGGACGCATAAATATATTTTGAGGAGCTCCTATGGATCTGCTTAATGCACTATTCAACCTTTTTAATTGATTTAAAAAATACAGGTAATGCATAAATGTCAACTATTACTTACTTGACCGCCTCGTTGGCCGAGTGGCTAGCGTACACACCTAACCGCATTGACTAACCGCGAGGCTCGGGTTCGATTCCCTACGGGGACAGGCATTTGTATGATGAACATAGATGTTTGTATTACCGGGTCTGGGTGCTTATTTAATTTATCCTGGTTTTTATTTAAGTATTTCTATGTATTAGTATCGTTGACTAACACCCATAACACAAGCGTATAATTTGCTTACTTTGGGGTTAGATCAATTTGTGTAATTTGTCCACGGATATTTATTTATTTAAGATTGTGAGTTGTTTTGAGTATCGTCGAAGACTTTCAAGTTTGTTGATTTTTTACAGGATGATCTGATGATGTTTCTCCTTTATGTATGTCTTATGTACTGACATTATTCAAAATTCCTTAAAATCGAGTTGTGTTGGCAAAAATATATTTTTATTACTACACAAAATTAACTCACTGTAAAATTTAAATATATGCTGTGGTTCCACAACAAATGCGAAATTAAATCTGGGATCTTAGAGAAGTCTTTGAGGAGTCTAGTCTTGGAAGAGTTTTGGAAAAGTCTTGTCAGAGTCGGAATCTATTCTAGTTTGGTCTAGTGGACTCAGTTCAACGAGGGTTTTGAAAACTGTGTCGAAGAACTTAATCGAGTATCGGTCCGACTCCTAGTTCTGTAGAGTCGCCTCTTTTGCCAGGCCGCGGTATCCTATAGTCGTTATAAAGTGTTTAAGATCCGCGAAAGACATTATTACACGGTCCGGTTGCCAACCATTTTAAGTGTAACCGCGATCAACTAAAGCAGTGATTTGTACTTTTATTACTAACGAACATTCTACAACTTAATACAAGGTACAACCTACCTTATTTTTTTGTCTAATAACAAAAGTGACACCAACTACTGCTACAACAACCAACTACTACTAATCCAAGTCACTACTAATAATAAATTCCCGCGCCCACTACATAGTATTTCCTTCATTAGTTATAGATTTATTATAAGTTACCTTTTTCTGTTTATAGTTATAGTTATAGTTTGTAATTTAATATTTTCTTTGCTACTTTATATACAAATAACTATATTTAAACTTTTATTTATTCCCTCTTACCAACAGGTGCTCCAGTAGGGAATTATCCACAACATCATTGTTTTCGGCCCAACTTCCTAAAGTTTTCTCAATAATTCCGCAGATATTAATGTAACACGAACAATTCTTCATCAGAGCCGGTTTTAACGTTACACTTTGCACGCTCTTCTTAGTGTTTCTTGCATTTTTTATTTCATCTTCAAAACTCTTATAATCTCTTTTGTGATTTAAACGATCTTCTGATTTCTTTTTTAGAACATGTATTTCTGTTAAATTGCCATTGTCGTATTTGTGTTTGTGTATTTTAATTGTTTTTTGAATTCAACAATTTTAAACATACTTATATGTGCACAGGAGCTTCATGAATTGAATTCACCAGCCCTCTTTCATGTCCGTATTAACACGTACTATTAAAACTCAGTTAAATTCCATAGTCTATTGTAGGACTAAGAGGTTCGTCTCGTTTTTCATTATTCGCACTGCTAAAGATTAGCACTGTTTACCTAATGCTATATTTCCGGAAAAACACAACTTAAGTTGTGTTTAAAGCATGAGTGTATAGGCTTTTTTGGCTTACCACATGTTTTACTCCTACATCATTTTTTATCAGGAAGCTTTGGAAATCACATTCTGCTCAATTTATTTGTTATACCAGCGTATACTCGTTCAGCGGCCAAATAATTATGACCTAGCTCTAAATATTCTATTCTTATACCATCAACAGAGGTGGAAGGATCGTTAACCAGTTGAATAAGAGCAGGATAAGAAATATTATTCTTATTTTGTGCGTTATATTTGTTAACTAAACAAAAGTAAACATCTTTCTATCCTCTGAAGTGTTTTAGAATAATCACTCGTGATATTATATTATTTTCTTTCATTATTTACCTTCGTGTCATAGGACTTAAACCGCGAGATTATTTTATCCTTGAACACAAGTTTCATCAAATAACACTTCTCTTATTAAAGGAAAACAATATAAATTCCAGTTGCAAGTAAGGGCACATAAATTAATTTTTGCATATGAGCAGTAAATAAGGAATTGTCTAATGCAGACTCATTTTTAAATTTTTAATTGGATGGAAGCTTTAATTAATTGTTAAAGATCATTACGTAGAACAAACGAATTCTGTTTATTCAAAAATTAATTTGAACTAAATTGTTGTTATCTGAATTTAAACTATATTGTGGTAAATTACTATCTGTTATCATAGAACATTTTTTATTGTTAAAGATCATATCAGATTCGTTGGCTGTAAAATTAATTACATCAAAATCACACTTATTATGTGAATACTTATCAAACATAACGCTTTTTGTTTTGTTTTTTACAACATACAGTGTATATTGCTATCGTGTTTCTCAGTATTTTAAAGAATTACTCGATTTTTTTGAATGCCATCCTATGTAACCACATGCCAGGTGCTCATTTTTCAGTGTTACCACAAAACACTATCTATAAATACAGTATATTGTCATGAAACGGCAGCGATATGGTAGCGGACTTGCTATCTGTCACGTTATATCGTTGGCCAATCAAAGGGTGTCAATCAATAAAAATCACGTATCTTTGCCTATCCTTTCAGGGATATGAGCGTGAATATATTTATTTATTTGTTCGGTTATCAGTACGACCAAAGAGGGAAAGAAAAAGTAGGACAGTCGATATTCGATTTTCACGTCTGGGCCTAAGGAACAACTAGGAATAAATAGGATGATTAAATCTCATGGTTGTCTTGCACTCCTTGTCACTATAAAGAAGGAAGAGTAAATTCATGTACGGAAGGTGATGCGTAAGAGAGAAGAATAAATACAGTTATGGGACATTTAAAAAACCGGCCAATTACACAAATTGTTCCGTTTCGTTATAAAAATGGAAAAAAATCCTTTAAATACTCATTTTTTCCCGTTTCGAGTCTTAATAATAGAGGCCCTTTTTTACCCTTTGGGCACATAATCCTAAAACACAGTAGAATTGAGACCTCCTTTTTGAAATCGGTTAATAAATGATTCACACCACTAACATTAACCCAGAATCTGTCCAAAGATCATTTATCACGGTAATGATAATAACAGACAGCGCGGCTTCAATGGCGCCTATTAATTAGAATCGATTCGTGCTTCACCAAATTTGAACTTACGACCATAGAAATACCTAAGTATTGATTCATTGGAAATTAGATGAAGAGATTAGTGGTTGGCAATACAAAGTACAAGCAGAATTGCATGATTTCACTTATCGACATAAGTTTTTTTTATGCAAGAAACAGATCTGATGAACCAAGGCTTATAGGCACTATAGCTGATGTAGCAGATTTGCTTTCCTATGGTCCATGTGTTAAGCCTACTACCTTATAGCGGTAGGGATAGCTAAATTGGATATCTACTGGGGCAAGTTCGTGCCCTAAACTCTTCCATCAGTGGTGTACTTACCTGGTAATGGAATGTTTAACCTATGCTTACGTAGAGAAGACAGTCTACAACACAAAAGGCCCAGACCAATACTGGGAAAATTATTATATTATTATAGTGTGCGTATTTTGTATGATTTGTAGTTTAAACTTTTCTATTTCTAAGCATTTTATAACTCGTAAAACTAACAAAAAGCTTAGATTTGTAAAATAGGAAGCCAACGGCTTCTTTCATATGATGAAGAAAAAAATCTTATGATCGGAAAGAACGTACCTACATTAAATTTTCAAAAATATATTGAGATAAAATGAAATCTAATATGCTCATGATCCAGACATCTGCATTATGGCAAAATAAATTTCCAGTGTCAGCGTACGAGTATAAAACGCAGAGTTAATTGTATTGTATAACGTATTTTAACAAATTAGCGCGCTATTATTTTGGCTCTTTGTGCTACCGCAGGTTGTGCGTCATTTGGGCGAAATTACATGACAAATTATTTCACATTCCCACGACTGTTCTAACCGTCGTATTAATCAAAATAACCGCAAACAATTTAAATTTAGTTTTATGTGCACGTTTTAATTACATATATAAATAGTTATAGAATATTGCTGAGACCTTCTTTACTTTGGCGGTTTAAAAACCCATTTCTTTTTATCCTTTTAAAATTTCTTATAAATAAAAATTATTATAGTTGATTTTTTTTATAACATGCTTCATTTTCTTGTAAAGAAACACGATTTTTGCTTCATGCTTTAACAGAAACTAAATTTTTTGTTAAATAATCTTTTATTGTTGTCATTTTATATAATGTATAATATAATACATGTGAAGAGTAGCCTACCATTCCGGGGACATGAGCGTGATGACTATATATATACCATAGTCTTGCCATAAATAATGTACAATGTATTGGCGCCAAAATTTGAAAACACAATGAAAAATCGTATAAAAATGACCAGATTCTAAATTCAAATGAAATATTTTTTATTCTTAATTGTAACAGTATTTATGGCCAGACTAAGTACCTATATTTAATTTGGTTAGTTGAAACGCTTTATTTGTTATGTTTAGTGTTGTAATTTAAGAATAAAACCGTTAGGAAATATGATTTTGATGATTGTAGCTACAATTTACAATGTTTATTGTGTATGTTTATGTCACTTTATCCTTTAGAAGTGTATAGTCATACGTCGCATAGGTATAAGCACATAAATAAAAGCAGAAAAATGTTGATAACAAAGTTATGTTTTCTCTTAAGTACGATTTCCTGGAGTAGTATTCTTTAACAAAAGTAAACTAAGTTTAATTTTTCCCATTTTTGTCCGGATTCCCTTGTAGAATAGGCCAACTGCCTTCCACCCAGGCAGCTGGTAAGAGGCGAGCACAAGGTTTATTGTCACCAACACCGTGACATTCACTAGGTGGTAGTCTTGCAACGACTTACCAGGATTGGGACCACCGCCTTATCTACCTCTGCCACAATAGCGTCAGTGCTCGCCATTGTCGTGTTCTGGTTTGAAGGGTAGGGTAGCCGGTAAACTTACACACGCAAGAGGCTTACCATCCCAGCCTCAGGTTGGCAACACACCATTTTTACCTTTAGTATCAATAGGCGACGTGTATTTCTTACCATCAGGAAATCCGTCTGCTTGTTTGCCTTCCATTATTATCATAAAAAAAATAAGTTACTCCTTATTATATCACCTTATTATAGCAGTTTCAGCTAGTGAAAGTCCGGACAAAATTGGTGCAGCGGTTCTATATAGTAACCAAAACAAACAGACAGACGAACAAAAATTATAAAATGATATTTTGCTATAAGTTCCATGAATGCATTTTGTCAAAAGGGCTTATTTTAATATTACAAATGGACACTTATTTATATTAAAGATTTCTATTTCTATCAACATAAAACCAGATAAAATATTATAACAAAATGCGAAAATCAGTAAAACCAAGTAAAGCGTTTGAAAGTATAGAGAACATAGTTTCCAAATAACACTAACATAAAGTGCCTTTATTACGTTTGAAAAATATATGCGAATAACACATATTGTATTCAATACGTCAGAGCGACACCTGCATTCGACGGGACATCGGCGTAATAGGCGGCCGACAGTGATAGATAGCTTGCTATTTGAATAATACAGCCAGCGCACTTCCATTGTAAATATCTGGAATGATTTCACTGTACTTCTTTTTTTGAGAACACGCTGTATATTGTGTTCAGGAATGAAATGTGGTGATTATTTTGTTGATTTTTCGAATATTTTTTTATTAATTTATGGGTTGTGATTTTTGTCAGTTTCAAAATAAAAATTAATATCTGAGGGATAATTATATACATTGACTTTATCATAAACGAATGACCCGCCCTGGCTTCGCACGGATATACTATACATGTTATATACAAGAAAACTCTCCTCTTGAATCACTCTATCTATTTAACGAAACAGCATCAAAATCCGTTTGGCAGTTTTAAAGATTTAATCATACATACGGATATAGGGACAAAGAAAACAACTTTGTTTTATACTATGTAGTGAAGAAACAAAACACAACAATAATAGAACTTTAATACACAATACAGGCCCACAATCAGTGACCGACTTTAACACACGAGGTCCCAGACTCTATTTCTGGGTAGAGAATCTTATTTTAAAGAGTTTTTTATTTTATTTGATAGAAAACATAACGTTGGCTGTGGTTGGTTTTGAACCCGATATGGCGACGAACTTTATACTTGCCACATCAAGGGATATAGTATCGTCGGCTAATCGTGGGTGCATAACTTATTCACCACCTACCTGTTCGGGAATATGGATATTATATTTGTTTCTTTCATAGTATAATCACGATAGTGAAATGTTGGAGTTTCATTAGATATATCAGAGCACAGCCTGTCTCAAAACGTAAACAGTGCTTATACGCCTCTATGGAGTGCACGCCCCTGATATCTTTACTAGTATTTAGACTTACAAAAGAATTTGTTTGACTCATGTATGTATGTAATTTCAGCATTAGTCTTAAAAATTCACTTTACGTCATCATTTAAGGATTACATCACTAATTTTCGTCTATAAACCAGAACAGTGAATGAGGAACGTAAAAATCAATCACAACTTTAAGGTTCACCGAAGGTTATTTTTAAAACATTTAAATTTATGTAAAGCTGAACGATTTTCACGCTTTACAATTGTGTCTCGTGTGGGGAACTAACTTAATTGCATCGAAAATATGTACCAAGCTTTCATACGTCTGTCGGTGCCTGCACCTTGTACGATCAACGTGCCGGATATATACAGCGAATATCATAGAGATTTGATAAAGGAAATTATTGTTATAAATCTAACACGACTTTATGAGTACGTTTTATATATTATTATTCTCATATTCATGTTTTATTTTAATAACTTCATTTATTTAAATTACTTCATCCTAAATTAGGATTTTGAATTTTAACGAGCAATGGTTCGGCATATACTATTAAGTAGCAGAACTGAGATATTTATAAAAATTATTAACTCATAATTAAATACATTACATATTTTACTACGCGAATGGTGCATTTGCAACCGAATTTGACCAAATAAGTCCATCGATTTTGATAGATTTGTTCCGGTGTCGTGTTCCGGTCCGTAGGGTAAGGTAGCCGGTAGACTTGCACATAAGGTCTAACAGCCCGACCACAGGACAGCGGCGCACCTACAAAAACTAAGGTGTCTGTAGGCTATGGTTGTCTAATTACTATCATGAGACCGGTGTGCCTGTTCGCTGTCTCATTCCATAAATAAATCAACAATTTCAGAACTTTAGCATCTAATTGCTAAATTGATTTATAATGATTCAGAACTTACAGGATATTGGTAAATATTATATATCAGAGTTAGCATATAAAATGGGTTTAAAAATTAACAAAGGCTTATTGATATTAATCGCATTTATATTAAAGCCCTAATCTATATCTGCTACCATTATGTAAATATATTTATTATGTTTTCAAGAGGCGTAAAATCTCTGCCGCTTACTATTACCACTTATATAATATATAAAGAACATGCGCTATTTCTTGCCGGCAAAGTACCAGACTGCTGGATTCGTTCAATCTTATAATAAAAATATTAAGAAAATTTAATATATTTGGTTCATTTTAGTTGTAAAGTTGAAACAATAAAAGTCACTATAAAAAATGAATTCGTGTAAAAAAACTATAGACATACGTACATATTAATGGCACAATAGATATCTCCAATTTAACCTTTTTTATTTTTAGACCAATAGGCCTCTCAATATTTAAATAAACCACAATAAGTTTGAAGAAATGCAATGAAATCGACGTAGCAAGGCCGCTCGTCTCGCGTGTTATGTTCGCGTGACGACTTACCAGAAGCTTTTATGCGTTTTCATACTATAAGCTCGTATTTCTTAACCTACATAGCTGAATGAGTGGCTAGTCGATTTAAATGGATTTTTGTAGCTGTTTTATATTTACGTAATTGAAATATAAAGTTTTAATCTATACTCGTGGTTCTGTCTACGCGACATTACTCTGTTATGATTTTCCTCTAACAAATATTTTATTATGTGATAATCTTGTCACTTTTAGACATCAAATGTAGTCATGGTTGGCTAAATTGATGCTAGGTTAAGCCTTTTTCGTAAGTAAGTCCGGCTATTAGTTAGTTTGGCTTTTAAGGATATTGCAACTGCAGCTGAATACCATTAATACTTCGGTGGCCTTGTAGGTAGAACAGAAAGAAAGTAATGAATAGGAGCTACTCGCTAAAGACAACTATAATTTTAAAGGAAAATTGTTTGAAATTCTGTCAACCAGCCACAATGATAGAAAACCAAAACATTTTCACCAATGAAATGAAAGGATTTCAAAAATCGAATGAAAAGACGTTAAAAAATTCCCATTTCAAATTTTCTGATTCTAATTTCGAATTCGATTTCGGGTTTTTTCTGTTGTTACATCCCTGGTTTGAATAGGGCAGCAGAGTTTGAGTTTTTACTCGGACTCGGATGTTCGTACATGCAGATCAGTGACATTGTCGATAACTTCATGGGTGATTTTATTTTATGTCTTGCGTTTTTAATATAGACATGTTATATTTATAGTTTATTTATCACCATTTCCACCTTTTGTGTCTATAGGCGACGTGCATTTCTTACCATCAGGAAATCTGCTTGTTTGCTTTCCAATATCATAAAAAATACAATGTTTGCCGTTTTTATAGATTATGGTACGGATCCCTTCGTGCGCGAGTCCGATTCGCACTTAACAGATTTTTATTTATTTGTGAGTATGGTGATTCTTTATAAAGGTCATATGAGACAAATAACGTGTGGGCCTAAATAGCTTTTCAATCCATTTTATACAATTCTCAGATCTTATATGCAATGGATGAAAATATCACACGCCGGTTTTCAGACTTGAAAATAAATAATTTAATTGAGTTCAATGAAGACTTACTTTAGACTTTTCAGCCTCAAACATCTAAAGTGTCTCTAAAAATAGATGGAATTTAATGCAACAAAACATCACCATGAGGCGAGAGCTGAAATCTATTTTGAACTCCAGTTAAAGGGGCCTATTCCCACTATTGGATACCTTCGTGTCGATGTTAGCAACATACCACGTACACATATTGAAATATATAGATGTTATATATTCAGCGTGTGAGGATAGGCCCCCAATGTATGCGAATGAATGGTATTTGAATAAGTGAATGGAACAGCTTTGAATGCGGTCATAAGTCAACCGTTGACCATTACACTAATAGCTTGTCTGATAGTCTACTAATATGTTATAATTAAGAGAATGAAAAGAAACAATAATAAATTTATTAAGTGTGAATTATGTTCACGTCGTTATATGAACATCGAAATGGTTTAACGATTTTTAATAAATTCTACTAATATTATAAAAGCTTGTAAGTATGGATGTATGTACGGATATCTGTTACTATTTGAGGAAAAAACTTCTTTACGTTTTTAGATGAAACTTCTATGTGAAATAGATTATATTTATTTATTTAAATTCTTTATTGCACTAAATTATGTACAAAGGCGAACCTAATGCCAATAAGCATTTCCTCCCAGTTTACCCTGGTCAGTGGAGACAAAATAAACATGGGTGGTGTATTAAAGTTAATTACAGAATTAAAATATGGTTAACAACGACACAATTCATTAATTTTAAAACTTAAAACATAAGTGCATCTAGCAAAATAAAAATTAACTAAAATGTATATTACGTATTTAAAATAATAATAATAACAAAGGAATTGCAAATAAATTAATACATACTAAAAATATATACATATATTATGTATAAACAACAAGGAATACCATACATAAAAATACATAATACATAAAAATAATAAAAACCAATATAAAACACAAAAACACTAAATACAATTAATATTAATAATAGTAATAAAAGGAATTCATAATTTATAAGGAATTTATAAATATAAACTTTATACATGTGGATACATGTGACTACTTTTAACCGGCTACTTTAAAAAGAGGATAGGTATGTTTTTACGCAATAAGTATAAGTCGGAAAAAAGTCTGGTCTTTGAAAGTTGTCTATGTTATATATCAAGAAAATTCATCCGGGTGACGCTGCGGGCGGGAAGTTAGTTTTATCATAACAATAGATTAGATCTTTAAAAAAGGCGTGCTAACTTTAACACGAGAGTGACAGTTTATTAAACTTGGCCTGGGCAGTAGATTTACTTACATGAGAAGTATAATTTCTCTAATATGTTTTTAACATGCCATTTATCATTATGGTAAACTACTCGTGGCTTTTCCTGCACACTGAGCGTTTACCACAAGTACTCTCTGGGATAAAAAGTAGCCTAAATCACTTATTCACAACATATCTCTGATGTTATGGTAGAGAAGGAAAAAAACATGTTATCGCATTTGTACCTTTATTATGAATAATAATTCAGTCAAAAATGCGTTGAAATAAAGTAGTATTTTTAATGTGGTTTGATAAACAAACAAAGATAAATGCATATTTTGAGTAAACATCTACGTAACTATACATGGATGTTTAATCCATTCTTGACTGAACAACCGCATGTCAGTCTGTCCAATAACTCTTTGATCAATCGCACCTCGGAGTAGTCACTGCACGTGGTAAGTATTTTGATTCTATTGCACCCACGTTTTTTAGCTACAAATTAAGCCAACCATCAAGTTAGTTCTATAACTAACTTACTTGTTAGTTGCTACCATACTCTGAAATGCATTTAAACATCCTAATATGTATTCAGGAATGTATATCATATTCTCAACGTGCTAGAATCTAAAACTGCATAAACTAATATATTCCTATAAACCGTAAATTTGAAGAGGCACTTGCCTTTTCCAAAACCGAATCGGTATGCTTGAAGTGGTGTTCAAATTTAGCCTGGATGTTAGCACGTAGCACTTGAAATGGCTCTTATCGCGTTCGTATAAAGTATACTTTTCCTTGAGCATAAAAAGTAAATTTATTCTATAGTTTTCTACTATTGCTTCATCTCTAAGTATTATATTGATATAGCCAACATCAAAGTCGAGTTTTTTATGTTTCAAGTGTTCAGGGTAAAATCGTTAAAATGAAATAGGTATACGTATCTTTGATGTTCTGATTGCTGTCAATCTGACATTTGATTGATTTTCTTGGAAGTTGTTGGTATATTGAAAATTATACCAAAAATATAATAAGCAAACTTATTACGGTACATATATTAGGGCAACATAATTTTAAGATTACAGGATTACAGTATTTGTTCATTTTTTAAGTCACTTTAATTTTATTTCACAAAAATATAAATTAACAACTTAAAATCAGATAATAAACTAACATTAAAAACATTATTTTTATACTTAACACATGTTACTTAACACATGCTGTTATTACCATAATTATGCAAAGCGATTGTCTATAAATAACAAAAAAATATTCAAATACAATTGAAAACTATAAGTGATTTCTTCAATTATTTCTTCTATGGAGTCCCATCGAGTGCCTACAATAAGATAAAGCTACAATTTGTTTATTTGGTTGAAAAAATTTAGGAGCTGCTGGTTGTAATTAAAATTATATATGCTTTCAATCATCAACTATAAGGTGCGGGGAATCAATGACAAATTTTGCAAAAATGTGAAAAATATTCCTTTCAAGCGTTTATTGCACGCGTTGTATAAAATATTAGTCAAGCAAAAATAAAGTCATGGAATATTTCGCTTTAAAATTAAAAAAAAGTGCCACAACATCAACATTTGTCAGTTAAATTTAACTAGTCTATAGAAATAAATAAAATTGAAGTGTCAGCTTTAAATAACCGCTTCTTACTAAATACATATGTATATATACACGGTACATATACCAAAATAACATTATTTACAATTATTATTGTATGATTATTTGTTCCGAATAATGTTTGGAATGGCTGAATCGATTTTCATTTGATATTGTGATTTTCAATGGCAGACAGCTGATATTTAACACAAAGTAGCTTTAACTAATTTTGTTTAAGAATTATAGTTTCATATATATACAACAATTTAATTAAAACTCGGACGAAGTCGTGGGCACAGCTAGTTTGTAACAAGTCTGAAGTAGGATTACCACAGGTATAAACAGGTCTGATCCCACAATTCTTCATACAGCTGTGGTATCAACACAGATTCTACCAGGGTAACGTAAGTTTCTAAAAACTAATTCCATAGATAAAACTCAAGTGACAGAATTAAGCTGAACGTCACTGGACCGTTTAATTTATCACCCTATATATTAACTTCTAATCTTATACGTACAGGCTGATATAAAATATGGTGGTAATTTTTTAACATAGCTATTATTCTGTTTATCTAATTTACTGTTTGATTTTGATGTCATTATAAAATTATAACTATTTATTTCATATATTTCAATTATTGGAATTTAACTGTTTCTTTTTTGGGTTGTGATAATAACTTTTTTTAAGCAATATTTAATTTGAATCACGTAAATAGAGAAAAATATATAAATATAAATAATTTAAAATTTATAATGAAAGATAAATGTAATTTTAAGTTACTTTGTTGGCAAGCGGATAGGTTGAATAGTTTAATAAAACTATAACTATATGTAATGATAAATATACTTTGACCTTTTCTTATGAATTTTTGCCATTCATCAAAGTTTTTTGAAATGTAGCTCGCAAATCCAACAATAGGGTTTTATTATATATAGGTAATAGGTAATAATGTCAAAGAGCAATCAAATCAAGTCGTTCGATTGTTTTTAAACAAGACTTGTCAGTTAAACCATCCTTGTTAGGATTTCGTACCAAAAAGGCACAAAACAGAACCCTATTACTAAGACTCTGCTGTCTGGGAAGATTCATAATATGGTTTTAACCAAATTATTATAAGACAATTGATAGAATCCGGCGTTAATTTGCTGAATCCGCGAATATAATTTATTTTCGAAAATATATATCTTTTTAATTTATATTCGCGGAATGAGCAAATTAATTATTTTAATTTTATTTCAAATAATTATCATTGCATTGTTATAAAAAGAGTTATCTTATAATAAGAATAATCTAAAAATAAGATAACTCTCAGACATTCTAAAACGACCGAGGCGAAGACGAAATTAAAACACGCGAACTGAGGCTTTGTTTTTTGTTGCCATAGGTGTGACTTTTATATGTAAAAATAGTTTGTATAATATATATTAATTACTTTTCTGCTCTGAGACGGAGTCGAAAAGGGGCAATTTTGTTTAGTCCAGTAGGAGAAAAGTAGGCACTTTCTAGCCGGAGGATAAAAAATATATTTTTCTTCTTATTTTGTCTTTTGGAGTGGTTTGGAGTTCTTTCATAGCCTATAAACTCTTTTGTTCTAGTTGAAAAATGTATAAAATAAATATTCGGCCTGTATATAAAAGATCAAGAGCCACAATGGAGGCGACTCGATCTGATTATTCCGTAGATCCATTATAAATTTAAGAGCAGAATACCGGAGGCGGTAATCCATTGAGCGATAATTATTTATTCTTAAAACATTAGTAGGGATACGCCAGAAGTATCGATATTTTTGATACATTAAAAAAGTCGATACTTTTAATTTTACCAAGTATTCTTCTGATATTTTAAATGTAACGATACTTTTTATAAGCATTAAACGTTTTGTCTTTAATATACGATGTCAAAAATACTCGTGCAAAAAATCTATGTATTGTAAATAAGTTTAAAATGAAAAAATCAAGCACAAATCGCTGGTTGGTACCTTGCAGTTTTTGATTATTTTTGACGTTGTAGCGTCTCATAAATGGATGAACATTGCCTGCACCTACGAAAAAGCAGGATTTATTGTCTAGTTCCGCCTGAGCCGAGAATGCAAGAGAGTATGCAAAACAAGCGATTATAGAGACAACATTGGCATAAGCGTGATAATAATTCAGTTATTGTAATGTCATTTAATTCATAAAAGTTTTCGATGTTTATCTAGTTATGTTTTCTTATTACGTTATCACGTAAAATCATCGTCCATAAACCGGCATTAAAATCATTTTTTTAGAGATATCAATGTTTTACCGATAGTTTATAAAGTATCAATATCGATACTTGTCGTAACACTAACTAAACATTAGACATTACAGATCTTTTAATTTACGACCTAAGCTGGGTATTGTTTAAGCTATTTATATTCATAATTAAAACTGTACTTTAGTTATATTGTTCTTGAATTTTAATGAGTTAAAATTATTACTCTCAAGGGATAAGAAAAAGTTGGGAGATTTGTTTTATTATTAGTTATGCTTTGTAACACATTTAATTTGAATAAATTACTTACTTATTGTAATTTTAATAAATTAGTGGCTACAACAATGTATCTGATACCTTTTAACAAACAATTCTTGTATTTATTCTTTATATATATCAACGATTTCGGAAACGGCTCCAATGATTTTCTTGAATTTTGTATTTAGAGGTTTCGGGAGCGCTAAATTTAGCTAGATCGATTTAGCGCTATAATTAGGATTAAGGTTTTATTTTCAGAAAATGTTCAATCGTTTTAATCATGTTTTCTTTGAATAAAAACCTCCTACAATATCATTAGAATACGAAGCTAAATTTCGATACCATCTACGAAGTTAGAAAAGCTTGTTCGGGAAATCAGGCGCCTTCGGATCGAAAAGTAGAAAACCCGGGTTCAAACCCCAGTACGATTGTTGCTTTTCTTATACTCTTTTTATATTATTCACATTCCATCAGTAAATAATTTGCATCAAATATAATTCCAAAAAAACATGATGTACCTAAAAAAGCAGGTCATCGGTCATCCAGGTATTTTAGCAATCTCAAAGAAAAAAAAACCAAATTATCATTACCATTCAAATACGACTAGAATGAAGAAATAACATAAAGTTATATTTTTATTGTTTGTAAATTTATTATGCAGTTATACACCCGCGATATTAGGTGACAAGTCGGCATATCAGCAACGTTATATTCTTTAGATAAACGGAAAAAACTCATAGAACAAGTTTGGAATCAAACTGGAGGACCTCGTGCGTCAAAGTCGGCCACCGACTACTCTCGACCAAACAGTCGTTAAAATACGAGGATACATCATAATATGTATCTCTGCCTACCTCTTCCGAGATATAGACTTAACGATAATTGTTCACAAATTATTTTTTTAAATATACTTGTGGGTACTATTACTACTATTAGTATTAGAAACATTTTTAAGAGAGTAATTACTGACACTATTCATTGTTGGCATTAGATGGAACTAATGTAGAACGTGAACATATTAGTGAGTGTGAAACTTAAAACTGCGACTAAACTTCATCAAAATAGGTTCATTGAATGATATATATTTGTACTCTTTTGTGTAAATATATTTAAAAAAAAAAACATTTTCTTATTTGATGACGATGTTACGGAAAAATTCAGAAATTGGTAAGTGACAAACACATTA
>DVZL01001850.1:0-16588 GCA_018236625.1 Lasaia peninsularis
AGTGCAGAGTGGTAACACTTATGCGGTACTACATGTTTAATATGTTATTAAAAGTATTTATTACAGGTACTAATTTCTTCGTACGAAGCGCTTCGTATAATTATGATAGAACCTCACTTAGGGTAAGTTCGTTTAATCATCAATTATACATTACCGGAATTCGTAACTTTACTAAGTACCCATACAGCTTTTCGGCCTTCGTAAAAAGTTTTATATAGGTCCAGCTCTGCTAAGCGTTTGAATACATAAAACTGCTAGATGCAGGAAACTAAGTAGGTTAAGTTAAATTCAAGCAGGTTAAAAACATGCCTAATTAGTCCTTGGTGCCTATTCTGATACACATTGACCAAACTTTAAGTGTATGCTTTTTCTAGTGAACTAAAATAAACGAGATTTTAGGCAATAGTTTGTTCACTTTAAGAAAAACGTGACGTTATCAACCGAGCAACCCTCCCATCCAATTAAATTCTGTAATTTGATTAGTCGAGGATGTCAAATTGATGGTGTTACTCTTTTAGAAGTTTTATTCAACAAGCAATGTATGTATGTTAGGGTGAAATCTTAGAACTCAATTTGCAAGTAGACATCTTTAATCAATTTACCTAAAATTCAGGTATTTCTCTGAATTTTAGGTATTATATTGAATCTCTCAATTTTAGGTAAATAGTAAATAGAAGAATTCATTATCTTTCTTTTACTTGTCTTGAATGGAGATGGTAATAACTTAAAGTAGGTTTAGTTGAAGCGCAGCAGAATCACCGCCATTTTGAATGTAATTAATTCGTGATGTAATCGCATAATGTACGGCTTTGGAATCTTGGTTTTACGTTTATTAACATTTACAAGTATGAACTTAAAATGGAGTATATTCTGTTGCCTATTTGTGAAATAATCTGGTATTCCTTATCGGTAGTTGAGTTCTGTAAAAACCTACCTTGATTAGTCACAGCTTATCTATTACTGTCGTGGATAGTTAATACGAAAGCCTAAATAAAATCAAAAAAGCAGTTTCTTCCGACTTGGTAGTTTTTTCGTGCAATAATAACAAACACCCATACAAACATCCATCTATATTTACAAGAATTTTGTTTAAATTACACTATTGAGTTAGGCTAACTCTGAAATTGGAATAATTTAAACATTAATAATAGACAAATAATAATAATGCTTATACATTATTACTATATCTATATACAATAAACATTCGTAAAATGACTTACCGTAAGATATCACTTACAAAGTTTTATTTTCTTATCGCTGATTGGATTTTAGATTCGATGATGTTTCCAAAAATAGCCTTTGGATCTTAGGACGCGTCAAAACAAGGATATAAACTAAGAGTGGAATGGGAATCGAAAACTATAGTCTTAAATTTTTCGAACAAAAACTTTCTTTGTATTTTTTATAGATACCCTCCATATCTATAATAAGCTTTGAAGGGATTCTCGCATATATAATAAATATTAGTGCGGAATTCGTTTATCCAAAACAGCTCTAAATATTTTGATGAGATGGTATATTAATGGAATTTTACTATGAAAATTAGCGTTGAAAAACAAACGCTAGATGGCGCTAAACGTCATGTAATAACGCAATACATTACAACTACCAGACCGAAGTCCGTCTGAAATTGTTATTAACTGTAACATACAAATGCCTGGATGATCTAGCAATCGGTGTTTTTTTTAGTAAACCATGTTTTTTTGGAATAATATTTATTTATATTTTATAACTATGCAAATTACTTGCTAATGAAATATGAATGCTATAAAAAGATAAAAAAGAAGAAACAATCGGATCGAGATTTGAACTCCGGTTTTAAGGCGTCTTTAGACGCCCGATCCCCGACCGAGCTATTCTAACTTCGTAAATGATGTTGAAATGTAGCTTCGTATTTACTTCGATATTGTAGGAGGTTTTTATTCAATGAAAACACGATTAATGGTATTTTTCAATAACCTATCACCGATAAAATATAGGTTTACCGTAACCAGGCAACCACTGTTATTAATAAAAAAATCTTAGCAACAAAACTCTAGTAGGTACCTAAACCCAAGATAGGTTATTAAAAATGCCCATAAAACGACATTTTCTGAAAAGAAAACATAGCTAGATCGATTAATCGCAATTAATTTATACATTAATTGCTTATTAAAAGGTATCAGATAAAATAGTTGTGTCTAAAACGTTTTAACAAAATCAGAACACAGACTTAACAGCTTATTAATATATGTTGCTGTTATTTATTTTATTTGTCGGTTTATTTATTTACAATGTTAAAGGACATTAAATTCCATCCGCATAGGCAACGAGTGTATCAACAAAATAGATACATTTCGATACTTAGGGTCAGTACTTAACGTAGCAGGGGGTATCGATCACGACGTCAAGGCTCAGATATCTGCGGCTTGGGCAAAATGGCGAGAGCTCACGGGGGTTTTCTGTGACAAGAGAATCCCCATAAAGCTTAAAGGCCTTGTGTAAAAAGCATTATTCGTCCTGTGCTTCTATATGGAATCGAAACATGGCCGGCTCTAACGAGACTTGTGCAGGAGCTCCACGTCACCGAGATTGAAATGTTAAGGTGGATGTGCGGTGTTACTAGATTAGACCGTATACGTAATGAGTACATTCGCAGGAATCTCGGTGTAGGTACGTGGGATAGCTTATAAAATGCAGGAGAATCGTCTCCGGTGGTTAGGCCATGTAGTTCGAAAACCAAAGGAGTACGTGAGGAATATATGCCTAGATCTCAATGTACCAGGTAAAAGATCTCTGGGAAGACCCAAGAAGCGCTGGCTTGACGTCGTAAAGATGGATATGCGAGCCAATAATCTCACAATCGATTAATCCAAAATCGAGCAAAGTGGAGAAAGATGATTAGGAAGGCGGACCCTGGTCTTGACCGGGACTAACGCCAGGACGAAGAGGAAGAAGAAGATATTACATTACGTTTATTTTACTGTATATCACATTACATTTTTTCGGTGTAAATACAATTTTGTTTATTACTTATATTCTTTGCTGGTAATTGTTGTGTCCCGATTTGAGGCATACTTCCATAAACTCAACTACTAATTAAATATGGTTTGCCTCAATTTTTTTACTGTATATACGTATAATATAGTTATCGAATGATTACCATGACATGGTGTTGAGACAAGAATTCAAACTCATTAAACTTATGCGGAGACGAAAATGGGCAGTTTTAGTACAATCTTTAGAGATATGTATAACAATACTACGGGAATAATTTAAAAAATTAATATTACAAAATCTGTTTTTAGTATGTTTGTGATAAGAATACAGAATCTGTAACGGGTTCATTAATTCGTAATTATAAAGTTAAATTCACAGCGACCAGTTGAAATCATTCTTTCAAACGAAACAGTTGTACCCTAATAATAAAGAAGAGAAAATTTTAATGTTTTATTTCATTTAGACCATAAAAGTTGTATTTGTGACTCGTCTATACAATTCTAAAACTAATCACGGATCGGAACGCGGGGAGAGCGAAAATCCGGCGAAAGGAAGCTTATCTGTTCTTTCATTTCTTTTACACTAATTCCTACATGTAACACTTTATTACATGTCAGTATTAGTAACTTTTAGAATTTTAGGTAATGTTGGTCCTTTTGATGTAAGGACACAACACACAAATAGACACCATAACCCCGTCAACCTCAATACTCGGGTGAAGCCACGAGCAATATTTAGTAAACTAAATAGATGTAATTCAGGTATAATTGGACGAATTAAATTAACACAGGCAAAGCCCCGGGCATAGCTTAGTGTAACTAGTTAATACTCATAGAGGTCTCATTAATAACGGTTAGTGGAATATAGGTTAATTGAATGGGATGTATGGGAGCGACCTACTTTGTTCCACCACCTCGCACGTCTATGCACAAAATTTTTCAAGCCCCTAATTAATGATGTCCCGATAACATTTGTATGAAACAAGTAAACTGTTCCACATTCATTCAACAAATGCAGACATTTATGATGTCCCAATGTTACTTGCATCAAACACTTATACTTTTCGATATAAGATCGAATATAATTAATATAATAAGTTGAATTTAACTGTGTATAACAATATTTATTTAATAGTAAAATCCTAGACGTAAACCGGCAGGCTGCGTTAGTAACAAATACTGAAACGCCATTAAACCAATTGTCGTAGGTAGAAGGGGCCGATTCAAGAAACAATAATTAGAAAGTGATCCCTGGGTTACCTCGCCGCCCGGTTGGTCCCTACGCCTAACGTAGGGAGCAACCGGGACTAACGCTAAGATCACAGATATAGCTAAGATAGTGATGATGAAAATGCTAGACTTATTTTTTTATGAAAATTGAAAAAATCTCATTTCTTAAAAGTCGACACCGCAATTGTGATACCATTAGTATTGCGGTTGTTTGTTGGCAACGGTGATCACTTACCATCAGGTGAACTGCCTGCTTTTCCATAAAAAAAAATTAAAATAAATAAGTGCTCTAGCACAGAACATGACATTGTGATGCCCATCATTTATCAGCACATTAGACGTTCGTAATAATCCAGGTGGGTTAAGTAAAACGTTAGATATGTAAATCGAAAAATTGATTAAAAAATTGAAAACGAAAAATTATTATTGTCTATATTTTAAAAGCTCTGAATGCGTTCTAAATATTTTTACAGCGATTACTGATGACATAAAAATGACATTTGCAAATTATTCAAACTACATGAAGTGTTTGTTGTGTGTTGCTAGTATATATATATTTTAGGGTTCCGTGCTCAAAGAGTAAAAACGGAATCCTTTTACTAAGACTTCATCTTTCCTTCTGTCGCGGTATCTCATAAACTGTAATAGCTAGAAAGTTGGAATTTTCACAGAAAACTTTTTTGTTGCCGCTATGAGAACAATTAATAAAAATAGAATAAAATAAATATATAAAGGTTGCTCCATACAATAAAAGTGTTTTTTCCGTCGGTATAGAAAATGATACGGAACTTTTCGTGCGCGAGTCTGACTCGCACTTGACCGATTTTTAAATATTGACACGTATTTTTTCCGCCATTCTGTTCAGCTGTGGTCATTCCGAACAACTGCTACTGAATAGATCATAATTTTCAACGAGTGGCCGCTCCCAAAATACTCTCTTATGTAACCCTAGTATTTGCGAAACAAAAAGATAATATCGACGCCAATGATCTAAATTTACAGATTGATTGAGATTGTTTTAATTTTAAGCTAAATATGCCTCTAAAAAAGAGAGCCGCGGTAACCTAGTGGTACGCGCTTCCGTCTTCCACTTTGGTAGCCCAGGTTCGAATCCCGCCATGTGAATCTTACAGTAAAGGAAAACATTGTGAGGAAACCCGGGATTGTGGCCGATATAGCGACGGACTTGCCACCTGTCACATTATGGGACCTAATATCGTCGGCTAATTGTACATATACCTCCGCCGACCCTTTCGGGGGTATAGGCGTGATGATATTTATTTACAAGGTAAAAATTATAAAATGATAAAAATTATTTGAATCACCTGTATTGTCGAAGACCGAGCTTGTCGCACGAGATCCCGGGTTCGATTACGGAGTAGTATGTTCTTATAAGGTTTCTCAGACTTAATATAATGTGGGGAATGTGGGTGCATATGTACCTCTGCCAACTCTTTCACGATGTTTGATGGTTATTTATTTTGATAAAAATTATAATTCTAGAGTCAATTCTGGCTGTTTTTCACATTTCGGCGTGGAAAATCAGGGTCCGCTTAACTCCAACTTCGCCACTTCCAAGCAATTGACATACATTTCGTGAACCATGATGTCTAGCTCGTGTTTCTTAGATCGACCTACTTTGGCGTCGCCAATTGGTTTTATGGCGTCCAGTTGTTACCCAAATAGCCTGCCAGTTTACGCAAAACTTGGCGATACCAACTCAGGCGATTTTAAACCGACGTCAAAAAAAGGAGGAGGTTTCTCGATTCGACGGTATTTATTTTTTACGTGTATTCGCAGATAATTTTGTCGTTTATGAACCGATTTTAATATTTTTTTGTAGGAAAGGAGATTAATGGTAGTTCCATGATAAGGAAGCGGGGACCTGATGATGGCATCCTAGAGAAATCGTTGGTATATTTTTTGCGATTTGAATTAAAATTAAAAACAACAAGCTGTTGTTAAACAAGTTTAAGTCACGTAACAAATTTACAAAAAAAATCAATACAGTCTGTAAACTATGTCCTAACAGACAAACAAACATAAAAAAGACTGTATTTTCATTTAGACGTTTAGATTTTATATATATCCCGTTTTCTGCGGACACCTCTTATAAATATCGTAAATGGGATAAAAAGTAGCCAATAACTTTCCTCGACACATAGGTCACTCGCTGGTCAATTATCGGCTAGTCTAAGATAAATTGATGACAAGATGAGATGACGATGATAATAACGAGATCAACACGTTCAAAGATCCCCATATATTTCGGATTGCAACTTACAATATTGTACTTGAACCGTTTATAGTAAGGGTTGCTATGGTTATCATTTCTGAACAACTAGAAAAAATTTCTACATAGCCTGCAGATTATGTTTTATTCAATAAAAAACAATAAATGAAATCGGATTGCGTGATCCTGAATTATAGTTAAATTGAGATTTTAGCTTTTTCTCCTCTTCTACGGAATTCTTTGGGTAAAAAGTAGCCTAAAACCTACCTCGGAACATAGAAAATCCACCTGCCTGATCTCACTAAAATGACACAACCGATCGTCAAGATTGGTTCAGTCATTTTAGTGAGAATTGCGGCAGGGATAAAGACAGACAACTGTTTCCCGTTTTTGGCCTATACTTTTTAAATTTCTTCAGTGTACAGAATTCATTTACTACAGTTTTATTATAATATGTGTAGAACTAGTATACATAATATAATAAAACAGTTACTAGTACTGCATAAAATGTGAATCTCTTACACAAACAGATAGGGGAAGACGAGGTTAAGGAAGTTATCATGACTTACCAATATTATCGCAAGGAAAAGAGGATTGAAGTAACAGTTTAATTTATTGCAGGATCATCATGGCCATTCTAAAGTCATATATAAAATGGTAGATGAATCTACCAGAAAGAAGGAAATAAAAACAAAACTCATTTTTAATTTTTATATTCCTGTCAAAAAATTATTATTTTTTAATGTCTAAACAGATGCAGTATTACTGATGGTTGGTTACATGCTTTCTACGAATAGGTAATAATTTCTAATAATTTCTACTTTAGTAAGAAGTGGTCGCATTCCAAACCGGTGTTGAGTTTTTTTAATTGCATAGGCATGACTATGTATTTCATTATTTATTTGAAACTGATGAAAAATATGGGGGCTCTTAAATGTTCTACAGTTTAACACCTCCCATATTAACCTATCTATGGCTTAAATGGCATCTTATAAAATCTATAAGATTTCCACTGGAATGTAGAGTTTCATTAATGTATCTTGACTATAGTATCTTGATCACTAGTCTTATTTCACTCCATATATATTTTATGACAGTTCCTTGTTAATCAAGAAGCGAGCGCTGCGTTTGATCCCCATCATAATTGCTTTCTTGCTCGAGGAATATGAAAATAATATTCCTTAAACATCGATGCTTTTTCATAACTACTTTACTTAAACTTTTATAGTAAAGCAGACGTGAATTGAAAAAAACAAGATTAAATTCTGACTATGTGAAATACGAGTCGTCTAGTGTGTTGCTAACCAAATATCAAGTCAATAAAAAATATTATACTAGTAAAGGATCACACGCTAGTTCCCTTGCGGGGTAGGTAGAGTTTCATATATTGCGATCCGTGCATACTTGCTTAGCTTCCGCCAGTTTTATTAATCTCTTCATACAAACATGGCGGTTTCGGGGACTCTTGACACCACCCTCAAATAATACACGAGCTATTTGTTCCTGAATGTCAACCGCGGTCTCTCCGGGCACCAACAGCCATCCACTTTCGCATTGTATATCTGTTTTGTTCTAAAAAATATAAGAATAATAAACATTTAAGTGATGAGGCATAGTGTAATAAATATAACTGTGTTCTCATCAAATATACGACAGAAATCCACTAAGTGGCAAATAGTATTTCGTGCCTGCAGAGGTATTGTCATGTAGATATGTCTGCACAAAGGAATTAAACCGTAGCAGTCCTCTAAGGCATTTAAATATTTGGGACAGTTTCAACCACGGCATTGAGTCTAGAAGTTTGCGGGGCTTGCTTTTATTTGTTGGATAATTTTATAAAAAGTAATTTATTGTATTAGCCAGTTACATTGTTGAAAAGTAACTGTAGTGTTTCTTCCCGGCTTTACTTCTCATGCTTAATTTACACCTACTCAGTTATAAGTAGCAAGCTTTAACCTAAATCTAAGCAAATAATTGTTTGTAAATAATTTAGTAACAAAAAAAAGAAAAATAAATGATTTGATTTTTACTCCTGATTTTTTTTGCAACATTATAATTTAAAATATGCTGTATGTTTCCAATTTCAATATTATTTAAACTAAATAAACAAAAATACTTTTGAGATGTCTTAAAGACGATGTTTTATCACTTCATCATATTTAAATCAGACTTTTCATTAATAATTATAATAATCAAAGCCTATTGATAAAGTAGAAATTCCCGAGTAGCATAAATAAATCCGCGCACAGCTCAATTAAAAACCTCTGCCTCTTTTTTTTCATGTCAAATGCACGCGTAACTTTATTAATTTAAATAAGTTTTCACTTGAAATACCGGATAAAACGCTTTCAAATAATAAAAGATTTATTGAAATTGGTCCAGTACACAAGTAACAAAAGCCACCCGCATCCGACTAATATCTGCAAGCTGCAGACTGCTCTTTGTTTTACTACTTTTGAGGTTAACGCTGAATCTCGTTTTGTTACCTAGAATGGACTAGTGGTTAGAAGTAGCTTAATTAAAATTAAACCGTTTGAATAAATAAACCCCTTTATATATTTTGATATATCACTTTCCTTTTCTTTTCTAACCTGACTCCTGTATAGCTATTTAGACTATGATCTTCCTTGACTGGAAGCTCAGTAAAAAAATAAGAGGCAAGCACAAAATAAATGGGTTAGTAACAAAAAGTGGTAGAGTATTGTGCAGCATTTTGTACGAATAGTACTTACCACCTTATCTATCTTTGCCTTAATGACAGTGTTATATTCTGTTCCATAGTGTGGACCAAATTTTCAAAACAGAATATGATACTAGGAGAAATATATTGTGTTTGTTCGCTGTTTTATCAGATACATATTTTTATGCTATATAATTAGTATTTATGCATTTATGTTTACAGTTATATTATGACAATATTATTTTTTGATTATAAAAATATTGTTTGCTAATAAATTCAGAAATTACGTCCGTTGACATATTTTGCATTAAAAAGGTGGGAAACAAAGTAAAATTATATACGAATAATATTCGTCGTTAATCATGTAAGCTTGCATTTTTTCTTCTTATAATGTAAAACACATTAGTGAAAAAGTAAACTTGAATGCTAAAACAAGGATAATTATCCAGTTAGTTATTACCGTGGCCAGTGTAACGGCCGTTTCATAAAAACTTACACTGATCTCATTTAAACACCTACAAAAATAACACTTACAAAGCGCTATACGTTGTAATGGCTAGAGATGTAAACTGAATATCGATAAATAATATTAAAAAAAAGAATAGAAAAAGAATATTTATATTTATATTTAAAAATTTATATTTAAAAAAATCCTCAGAAAAAAATTGACGCTCTAGGAACGCTACTATAATTATGTTCACTACTGATAAAATTTTGCATATTTAATTAAATACTAGCTACCCTAGAGAACTATGTCCATGCATCCAGCCCGTGTCGTGTAATTTTGCTAAGTATCTTAATTTTTTCATTATCATCCTATTCCAATTTTATATGAAGACACATCTAAAAACACAAAAAAATTATAACATTATTCCTCCGAATTTTGGATTGTAAATAGTATAGACATCTATCGACATTATTTTATATGTTATATAATATCGAAAAAGTAACAAGACTTTAAAATTTAACAACATTTTAGTAATGATCTAAATTTAGATATTTTATTTAAAAGCTGGATTTTCTTTGGTTTATTAAATAAACTGTTAGTTTTATAGACCTAATTTTACCAACAGTTTGTGACGTGAAAATGTTATGAAATGATTGAAAATAATTGTGGTGTTTCTGAACCCAACTTGTATTTTTTTTTTAATTTTTATATTTTCATTTACTGTCACGGTGTTGTGAAAATTCTAAATAAATTTATTTATCTTGATTTTGTATCCACAATTAATATCTCTCTTTCTTACTCTTGAAAGTATGATCTTCGTATGGCGTAATTTTAAATAACTCATAACTGCTGCCATACTACTGTAAAATAAGAATCAAACTCTTAAAAATGT
The DNA here is from genome assembly GCA_018236625.1 of Lasaia peninsularis. Lineage (NCBI taxonomy): Eukaryota > Metazoa > Arthropoda > Insecta > Lepidoptera > Riodinidae > Lasaia > Lasaia peninsularis. Next base: position 10,462 of record DVZL01001850.1, read on the forward strand.
TACGAAAATATAACTAAAATAATATAATAAAAAAAGAAAAATATATTGAATTCCTTGCAAAAAATTTTAAAAAACAAGCTAGATTTGTTATTTTGTTATAAATATTTAATAAACACTGATTTATTTCTTATTATTCCATACGTTTAATTTAAATACTATCGATAGTTATTCTAATTTTATATTGTGACATCCCTATTAATAGCTATAATTCGGGTCTACAACGACGCAATTAAAGTCTATACGACCGTTTCTCCATTTGAGTGTCGTGTAAAATACGTCATTATTGTGTCCATGATATATTTTCAGATCGACCACGAAAATAAAAACGAATTGACCTTCGGTCTTAGGTGGGCTTGTCTGGAGGAACAAAGCTTTGACGCACTTAACTAAGTGTTTGATTTCATTTCAACCTTACAGCTATCTTAAGTAAGAAGTTTTCATTGTTCTAACTTTAAGCAGATTATGAAGTTTGTTCAATTACTGCGTTTGCACTTGATGCAAAACTATCAGCGGGTTAAAACTCTTTATTACAAAACGAAAGCAAAGAGCCAAATTATGATTTTATTTTTAGATATATATTTGAGTGAACGTGAGAATTTTATGGCATAAGATAACGAACAAATACACGGGTCTCCTGGTTATAAAAAACATCCGTGGCCTATAGACAACATAGATGTAGTAGGTGCGTCGTTATTTGTAGTCGGGCTGTTAAACCGTATGTGCAAGTCTACCGGCTATCCTAACCAAGAGACCGGGACACGACGATGTCATTATGGTGACAGGAATAGATAAGGCAGGCCTAATTGTTGCACAACACTTTACTACCAATTATGTTCGAGCTGACCGGTTAACTTAAGCTCGAGCTGCTTGATAGGAAGGTAGATAGTCTATCAGGGAACCCGCATCAACACTAAGTTTAAGTCACTGATACTCTTACATTCTTTATCTATACTTCACTAATAGATAAAAATAAAGTGGATAATATCTTCGGCCAATAATCATTGTAAGAATTATAAAAATATTAAACACCAAAAACTTTTTCATAAAAATACAGACGTAAATGTTTGTGACTATATTTTTTTAACTTGGTACGTGTTCATAATATTCATGATATTATTATATGGATATTTAAAATAAAATATTATGATTACTATTTACTTACATATAATAAAATAAAACCATCATATCCGTATTTACAATCAAAAATAAAAAGCTACAGAAAAGAGACAATGTCAAATACAATAAATAGTTTCTGAGTGAGAATGAAATAGAATCCATTGGTGTAACTGTACTATCAGTAGTAATTTCAATGTGAATGCATCACAAAAGCACAGACCTGTATGTAGTAAAACCATTTAACAAGGGTAACGTATTTGAAATCAGTTCCATTCGCGTTCCGAAACCACCAATCAGAGCAAACATATTTGTAACTAGTCTACACCAATGATTTTAATCAATTCAAATATTTGCTCATGATTTATGGTTGACTTGATTTCATGCAACATTAGTCCAATCCTCATGGGAGATTGCCTATAATCAATTAACATGAATAACTATCACTTGAAAATTACGCGCATATTACAATATTAACTCTCGGCCGCGGTACGAGGACACTTCACTTTGAATATAAATTTACAAAACTTACATTATTATATGAATATTATTAACGCAATATTAATAAAATTATTGTGACTTTGGTAAAACTAACTGGTGAGTGCCGTGTAGCAACTCGTCCGGGTATGGATCCACCGCCTTACCTATTCCTTCCGCCATATTGTCGTGTTCCGGTGCGGAGAATAAGGTAGTAGGTATACTTACTCGCTCGCTGTCTTATCAAACAGAAACTAGATCAACATTGGATGGTTCGAGTGAAAAGTCCCATATTTTTAAGTTTTTAAGACTTTGTGAACGTAAAGTACGGAGGGATCGTGACATAGGTACCCTAAGTCCTTCTTCAGATCAGAAAATTTATATTCTCATTTAGCCGTGATCAAATAACAAACGTTACCGTTGTACTCTACTTTATTTTACTGTATCCACGTGGTATTGGGAGTCATTAGAATTAGAGAGCTAAGTCGTGCCGCTGACCTATAATTCCATTGTTTAATTTTGGAACGAGATAAGGTACCCAAATTAATCTAACCCAAAGTAATCAAATAACATACTTGTACTATGGATGTGAGACAACAATACTAATATTAAAAATATTTTAATTCATACTAAATTTTATTTATAAACACTCAAACTCGGGAATAAAGACATTTATGTTCGTCATCTACGAGAATCGAATTTGAGACACGTGGTTAAACAATGCGTTTGCCTTCGTCAAGCTAGTTGATAATCGTTAAAATGAACTCGGCCATAAAATCAATGCGACTTTATACCCCACAAATACGCTTTACACTAACGCTTGCACATCACTTGAGTATTTTAGTGTGATAGAAAACTGTCTATATTCCTTAATTATAACAAAATGCATATTTTCAATCCAATAAAATAATCATGATGATTTAAATTAATCTCTAATCATAGTGGTCCCGTAGTGAAAGTTGATGTTTATTCTAATTCATTGCAGACCGTAGGCAAAACAAAGTTGTTTCCTAACACATTATTATAAAGACTGAATTTTGTAGGCTTTTTGTTTCTTGTTATTTGTATTGTTGTTTACTGAGATTAATTTATAATTCGTCAATATCGAGATGTAACGAGTCCATCACCTGCTACGTTCAGCAGTCGATTGAGTCATGACTAAGTGGCAGAGAACAGCAACTGACTAGGATTGGTGTCATCGCCTTATTTATTCCTGCCGTGATAGTGACAGTGCTCTACATTTTCATGTCAAGTGATGAATGGTAAAACAGCCGGAAGGCTCGCAAGCATGACCTAAAATCTCAGCCGTATATGATTATAGACTCTAGACAATTGTATCTTACCATCAGAAGAGTTTTGGTCTCTATATAACTTAAAAAACCACGTCAGAAATCTATTGAGATCATCACAAAGCCTATCTTACAAAGGCTATGTCCTACTTCTGAGCTTATTGTTGAATATTTTTCTCGCATGTAACGTAAAAAATTCGCCGTTATTAACCAATGCGGTGACATAAATATTTTATTATATGAAACTTCAAAAGAACGGTGTCTGTACATTTGAGGAATTATAGGCCTTTTAGGTTTTTTCATGAGATTAGGCTATCCTAATAGTAAAAAATAAATATGGTCTATACAAATATATCATAGCTGTTTTAAGCGTTTAATGGGTAGTATGCGGATAATTTTGCATTAATATCATCTATTTTTAAATGTTTGTTTATCATTTTGTCTACTAAGGAGCAACTATAAAGCTTTCTTCAGTTAATACTTTATTTATTATTTAAGTAATTTTTATTTCAGGACAAACAAACAGATGGATTTTCTTTTCTGTTTTATCTACGCAAACACCAATTAATAAATTGATGACACGTTGCGACTATAAAGCTATGGTTTATTTCACATATTAACCGGTAACTCCACGACCTAAACTCGAATAAAGGGATTTTAAAGCCATCAACAACGAGTAGTTAAAATTGAAAGTGAGTAGAATAATACTCGAGTGCAGCCGGGAAACAATATACGTAGTGAGCAACCTTAGGATTACCAATAAAAATGTTCGCAATCACCAATTCACAAGTGGTTTTTCATGTTTCGCTGGGCCTCTTTTAAAAACCATATTTCCCGCTCTATTTTCTACGATACAATTGATAACAATTGAATTGGAAACAACAATTGAAATATTGAACATAATAGGCTACGTATGCTTTTTAATTTTTTATAAATACTAGAAATAACTAATGAGAAAGCTCGGGCAGTAAAATAAAAATACCTTTTTTAATTTTACCTATATAAATAAGTACCAACTGTCGTATGTAAAGTTATATTACACAAATACACATTTAACACTGGATATTCAAATATTTTATGTTTTATGAATGTATGATATTAAAATGTAATCATATTATTACAACTGAGTTGAAATTGTACGACCAAAAAGCTCACATAATATCTGAAGCTGGTATCACCCAAAACCGGCATGTCTGGATGAAGAGAGTAATAAATGTGGAAGAAGCAAGGCTCTACCTACTTGACTTTTGAGGTTTTAACAGTAATAATTAGAACTATCTATATTAAATATTACTCCATAATGTACGCAAAAATCGAACCTCAAACATTATTGAGGCGTGAACATATATAAGTAACTAAGTACTATAAGCATAAAATCCCAGGGAGTATTTATACAAGTTTCCTTATTTGCTACAGGGATTTCGTGCATATATTAAATCCAGGGTATCGTTTTGAAACTCGACTGCATCTAGATTAGGCGGCTACGTTTAATGAAGGAGGTTTCACTGCAGAAGTTTTCATTAAAGCTGTTAAGCGAGATAGTATTTAATGTGCGGCGAAAATAAATGTGAACTAGCCACATATTTGGCTACCTTTTTCCTTTAACTATTTTTAAATATAAAATAATTACTGATATATTTAGTACTAACTTACGAGTAAGTTTATGCGGAATATATAACTGATTATGAACAGTGATTTATTTACTAGTTTAGAAAGGATATAATTCAGAATTTTTCACATATTTGAAGGATTCTATTACTATGTGAAATTTTCCAATGCTAATATTATACTTTTAATTATTTATTAATTCTAACGACTAAAAAATGCACTCAGAAGAGTCCTAGTACTATCATAATTATATTGATATAATCACTCGTACTTCTTTAAAAAATAAATGTAATAATTTTATATCACCACCTCACCTATTCCTGCCGACATAGTGTTAATGTTCACGATGGCAGTGTTTCGCAGTAGAGTAGCGTGGTACACGTGGCCTTAGATCCCGACCAAGATAGTGGCGACAACTATGGTGTCTATAAGCGACGGTTGTCTCTTCCCACCAAGAAAATCTCTTACACGTTCGCTACCATAAAAAATAAAAAGTCTATATTACTTTCCTAGAGTGTATTATTACGAGTATTACGTTGTCGACCATTATGTCTAGGAAGTCATCAAAGCAGCCGAGCATTGCCCTGACATAGCGGTCGGACTAGTTTCCCCAGCAATTTGGTCAAATGGCTCGTTAAGGGTTTTTAGACAGTCACTTAAGTATTAAGCTGCCATAAACACTGTTTCTTTGAAGTCCACTAACAATAATGTTTATTAAAAAACTTTTCTATTTGAAATATTTACTTTACTACGAGTAAAAAAGCTATTACTTAAATTGAAAGTTCGAAAATTGAAGTTACTTAAATTAAAGACACTGTTTACTTATTCGATTTTTATAAAACATAGCTTAGATTTTAAATTGAAATTTTACTTTTTTTACCTTAATTTTACAGAGCGACGCTAGTCTGAAGAGAATACCTGTCTTTATTCTATTTTAGACGAATTTGACCTTATTGAATAGTAAAAAAAACTGAAAATATTTCATGCAACTCTTTACAATTTGGGTAATCCTTTCTCTGCAGTTATGTCAAATGATAAAGTTTAAAGTTTCATTGGTTCTAGTTTGTAAAAGTTTTGCTTGAAATCGATAGTTCACAACGTCAGAGTGCACTTTTGCAAGTGTTCAAAACTAACATTAGATACTATAGATATTTGTGTTCTTAGTATTGCCTGCTTAAAACAATGCTTCCCTTACGACACATCCCTTTCTAAATTCCTAATTCTCCCTAGGTGTTACAGGAAGAGATCCCAGAAACTAATATAATTTTTTTTTGTCTGCAAATGTTTTAGTATGAAGTATAATTTATTTATCGTAAATATTTATTACTGCATATAATTTTTATTTAATATTTAATTTTTATATATTTAATTTAATACTTATCTATATAATAAATATGGATCGCCAAATGTGTTGGTAAGCGCAAAACTCGAGATCAGCTTAACCGATATCGATAATTATTTTTTTGTAATATTCCTTGAAGTGCGAGGATGGTTCTTACGGTGAGAAAAACTTAAAAAAGTTGTTGAAGTAATTCTAAAAACAACACTTTTGTAATATATTTATATATATAAGATTTGTAATTTCCATATATAAGTTTGAACTTTAATACCACATCATAAAGTTTAAATTTTAGTGGAAA
>DVZL01001851.1:0-16586 GCA_018236625.1 Lasaia peninsularis
TTTGATTTTTTTTAATCATTTTTTTTTATATAATTTTTCTAATTTAAAAATATGAATATGTGGAAGTTTCACCAAGCGCCAACGATGAACAATATAGAATATAGTAATTAAATATTCTGTCACCTAATTGTCAGAGTATCTTTCATTACGTACATACAGTTTTTAAAAGTGTAATTTAACTGGTTTTAATATTTATATGTTTATTTATATTTACCCCAAAATCTCAAAATCATATACAAATGATTGATTTATATTTTAAGTGGTACTGTAAATTCCTTCACGGTCATTACCGGGTATATTCGTACTGTTTATTGGGAACCACTGTCTTTGTAGGAAAATGTTGTATAACTGTAGACAATATTATTAATATTTAAAATTAAGTTCTGTTGTAATGCGAAGGTATTTTAATATAGAGAAGACAGGAAGTCTAGAATTTCTCCGCATTAAAGCGATGTCAGACGGGGTGGTTATAAAACACGATTCACTTTTATTTCTATAAAAAGGTAAAAACAACATGGTCATCATTGTCTGTGATCACCATTACTTACTTATAAACAAATAAACGAAAAATCCTATAGTGCGATAATTATTAAAACTATAAAAAAATTAATAATCTCTATTCAGATAATGGAGAGTCCGAAGTTTAAATAACGACAAATAAATCCGACCAAGTGTGAGTCGGATTCGCGCAAAGAAATCACGTTTGTTGTATGGCAGCTCCCATCTGCGAGGTTCGGGTTCGACTCCCGACAGGGGCAATTGTATGTGTGAAAATATCTGTGTTTCTTGGTTTGGATTAAAATATATTTCTGTATTATCGAGCTCCCATATGACATATCTATAATTTTCTACTAAATTAAGAAGACTTGGAGGTTATTTTTTTTATTTGTTCTGATTGTATTTTCATCATATTATTTATCTATGACAGTGCATGAATGTGTACCAACCCTTATTGATTTTTTTATACACTCTTTTTTATTTTGCAATCATAAATGTGTTAAAAAGTAAATAAAAATACTTCCCTCCTCATCTGAATCGTTTCTTTATAGAAAATTCTGCGTTTTCCTTATAAGGTGAGAATCATTGGCCTCCTCTACACTCGCCTGAAAAGCTCAGAACGCACGTCCATTCAAACGCCCCACAATCATTTTATATTAATGCTGCTTTTCCGCTTGTGTACCAAGCCTTATGAGGTACAGTTGCGTTTAAATATGAAAACTGTGGTTTTTGTATGAATAGCTAAAGAGCTCGAGCCTCATTTTCAGTGTCTATTTCAACTTAGCACAGTTCTTGTTTGACAATACATAAACATTTAGTCGATATGGAGTAAGAATAATTGTCACAGAGTTGTGATGAAATAATTATGGATTTTCAAACAAATTAAAAACACTACGTGATAAACTTCAACTGTTCTAAGATTATTACATAGATTGTATACAATATTGCTATATTATTACTGGCATGCTGTCAAGAATATCAGTTACGTTTATTATGATAGCTAACATATATAATTTTTTTTATAGTATACGAACAGCGAACAGGCACAGGGTCTCCTGATGGTAAGAGACAACCGTGGCCTATAGGCCTATGTTGTAGGTGCGCCGCTGCCCTCTGGTCGGGCTGTTAGACCTTATGTGCAAGTCTACCGGCTAGCTTACCCTCCGGACCGGAACATGACAATGTCATTATGGCGGCAGGAATAGGTAAGGCGGTGTATCCCTACCCGGGCGAGTTGCTGCACAGCACTCTACCACCTAGTTAATGTCACGGTGATTTAATACCTAAACACACCAAGAAATTATATTTGTAATTCAGTCAAAACAACTATGATTCTTGAACTTAATATGTCACGTCATAAATATCACAAGAGATAAATTTTGGGTCTCATTATTTATTTATTAGTATGAAACAAAATCTTTAAGGTGTGTACTAATACTGCCAATGCCCTGTCTGTTCTGTCTGTCTGTTAAATATTTAATTTTGATTGTGCTACGACTAAATATCTGTTCAAAAAAATTGTCACAAGCTCTTGAGGCATAAAGGTCAGCAGTGTCATGAACTCCAACGCCAGAGGTTGCTCTTTTGTTAAATGAATTGTTAAATAAGTTTATATGTAGATATCTTAATTCACGACTGGTCCCTTGCGGGGTGCACACAGAGTGAGTGCTATAACGTGCTATATAAATCTGTCTGGCTTCTTTACCCTTTTTGAAATAAATATTTAACTTTTTACTGAGTTTTATTAATGAATAATATGCTGAAAATAATATAGTTTATTAAGTTTTTTCGTCAAGTGTACTTCTTGAGTCCATTAATAAATGTCTCGGTGGCCTAGTAGAGCGCGATTCGGGCTGCCGTTTCGGTATTCAGGTTCGGAGGCTTGAACCAGCCATTTACTAATGAGTTTTTTAACTGAAGTAAATTTTCTGAGTGCTCTTACTTATAGTGAGGAAACTTGGAATTTGTGTCCAATATGGCGACGGACTTGTCTTCTGTCACATCGTAGGACCCAATATTGGCAGCTAATCGTGGGTGCACTACACACACTTTCGGGGATATGGGCGTGACGGTTTATTTATTCATTAATAAATATGTTTTTCTTTCTTTATTATGCAATTTGTAGGGAGGTATAACTTATTTATCCCTCTCATTAAAACTACCGCCTTATTTATTCCTGTCGCCATAATGTCTTTGGTAACAATTCGGATGTCGTAAAACTGTACCACTTCGTCATGGTTATGATGCTACTTACTGCCTTTTTGTTTTATGAGCTGTTTAGTATACGTATAACAACAATCGTTGGTATTCCTTTTTCTACCTCGGGACAAACGTTTAAGATTAGTTTCATTTATATTATACGAAATAAAAATCCAGGACTCGAGTCTTTGTTTTATTTATAAAGTAGTCTTTGTATACTTTTTAAAATAATATTGAAGCATGTAACCCTAATATTAGAAGCAGGATATGTTTCTGTATTTGAAATGTATTATTTTTAATCCTCTACAGTTAAAAGTATTAAAAACCTTGTAATATACGAACTGTTTTGTGATATGGTTGTGTTGTTACTCTTTGAATGGAGAATTCTGTTACAATTGAAATGAAGTAAAACTACGGAAATCTAACTTCAATTTGTATTCATGTGGATATTATGCACAAAAAAAAATCATATTATTTATTTCGATGTCGTTATCATTCATCAGTGTGTTCCAGGAGTACGTACATTTAATTTAAAATGCATTCAACGTAACATAACTGTAACAAACTAACTTTTTTATCATCATGACGTCTAAATTTTTTTTGTGTTCACGTTGATTATTGTAAAAGTGAGTATCTTGTTTTAGAAGTCAGTTGAAAAAAGCGTTGTTAAGTTGACAACGTTGCAAAATAATCGTAAAATGGCAATTATGCAAGTGCGTCCGGCGAGAGTACTCGTGCATAATGTACGGGCTGAAAAATATAGAGCTAAGGTGCGCGGGACTCATTTGATTTTATTTCAACAGCTTTATCTGAATTGAGATAAGGGTCTCTGCATACTTATTGGTATTAGAATCAAGACACAATTAATTTTTACAGTTTTTAGGGTTTCGTAAAGCTTAAGTGAATAAAAGGTGTGAGTTTCGGTGGTCTAGTAAAATATTGTAGTAGAAATATATTGTAATTACTAAACATACCTAATCACATTTTCCATCAAAATATCATATTGTATTTTAAAAACTGAAACCAGACCGATATATCGAATTACGATATACATTGAGCTTGAGAGAACACGTATAATCTGTGAACTTTTTCATTTATAACCGACTTAACCAAACGAGTTTTCCAGATCTTCTGTATGTTGTTGTACTTTATCGTGAATTTGCAATTGATCTTAATGTATATTGTTATGTGAAACTGGTCATACTTCAGAGTTTCTTTGTTATAAATTTAACAACCATTGGACGCTTTGAAATAAAAACCCAAAAACAAACATTTACGTAGAGGACACGATAATGAAGTGGAAGTATATTTTTGCAGTTTTATTAAATTATATTGATAAAATATATACTAGGAAAATAACTAAGTATTTTCCACATACAGCATAATGTAATTTTAGTTTAGCTGGAACAAATCTCAGCATATAGATATAAGCTGGCTTTTTGTTTATTATCTTACATATTTTTAATTATTATTTTATCTTATCTTATACCTTCAAACGAGCAATTCTTGTATAGGCATATAAACAATTTCGAAAACGGCTCAAACGATTTTCTTGAAATTTTGTATATATAGGGGGTTCGGGGGCAATAAATTGATCTAGCTAGGTTTTATTTTTAGGTTTCTTTTATTAATCGTATTTTCATGGAATAAAAATCTATATCATTACAGTACAAAGCTAAATTTCGTCAATTTTTGCAAAATTAGAATGGCTCAGTTGGGAAATAGGGCGCCTTAATAAAGCGCCCGGGTTCAAAACCCAGTTTGATAGTTTCTTTTTTTTTGAGTTCCTTCTTTTAGTGAAAAAACTGTTCCTGGAAGCCCTAGCCCTAGAGAAACAAGAAAAACATTGTAAATTAAGTCAAATACATTTCCAAAAAAAATGTGATGTAATAACAAAACATGGAGCAAAGCTCGGTCATCCAGGTACTAATAAAAGTGTTGTGTAATGTATTAAATAAATAAAATATGTATTCTTGTTGAATTTTATCTATTTCGAAACCCGAAGTCAGTGTTTTGAATAACCAGAAGCATCGAACTAAACAGATAACGTTACAGATGATCTACAACGTGTCCCGAAAACACAACAAAGCGGTGGTGAAGTGTGAAGTGAGCAACTCGGCTGGAAGCAGCGCGGCCGCCGTCACACTGAACGTCACTTGTAAGTCATCCTAATAGTGTTTACCTATTACACGGATATTTTGGGATTAATTGGATTGTTTTAACGTCAACTTATTTACGTAAAACGTATAGGTAATTTAATGTATCAGGTCATCTATAGTCTAGAGAATGAAATCTGAGTATATTCTTCGAAAATTACGATAAAAATATTATATAAAACTAGCGACCCGCCCCGGTTTCGCTCGGGTATACAAGAGTGGCTGGCGTACACCCCAGGCATTAATATAGATGTTTGTATTTCCGGGTGTTAATGAAATTTATTACTGTGTCTTTTAAAGTATTTCTACGTATTAGTATCGTTGTCTAACACTCATAACACAAGCATATAATTGGCTTACTTTGGGCTTAGATCCATTTGTGTAATTTGTCTAGTAATATATATTTATTATTATTTAATCACTCTATCTATTTAAGTTAAAACTACATCAAAATCCGTCACGTAGTTTTAGAGATTTAAGCATACATAGGGATATAGGGACAGAGAAAGCGCCTTATTTTATATTATGTAGTGAAGTTTAAGAAAAAGTTCCAAAACGCGCTGATGAAAATTGCAATAGTTAAACAATTTAAGAAAAAAAATTAGGGTTTTTTTGCATATCTCAAAATTTCCGAATCGAAAGGACACTGTGGATATAATTTTCGGTGAATATACCTACTCTGTACTACTAGACTACTATACAGATCTATAAGCTGACCTGGCAATAGTACCGCCTGGAATTGACAGCTAATTACAGCATTGGAAAATCTAGTGCTTTTATCTCTATTTTTTGTTAGAATTCTCCCAATTTTTCTTTCTGAAAGTACCTCAGCATGCTCATTGACGATATTAGTGAGTTAGTCGAGGTAGGTTTAATTAAAATATATCTTGAACATTATTGTTATTGCGATCGGGAAATACCTTCCCAAGTGTAGAGATCCAGTCCCTAGACGTTCGTATAGTATTAGAAGAAATTAATCTTGGTCGCCTCTGTGTTCGAGTGCATCGGTGTATAATTTTGGTACACGAAGTTGCGGGTTTAATTCCCGGGTTGGAATATAAATTTTTCTGTGTATCTGAAAAAACACAATATTACCTGGGATTAAATTAGTGCCCCATATCTCGATAAACTTGCCAGCTGTCACATGGGCCCTAGTACTGTCTGCTAATCGTGGATGTTCAGTATATCTACTGGACTTATGAGTTATGGATACACTAGCACACCTCTGCCTACCCCTTCGATAATAATAGGCGTGACGGTACTATTTTATTCCATAAGAAATGGAGATTTCAAACAAAGCTGTATCCTCCCCTGATGCAACTGTTTTGTTTTAACAGATGCACCGTCATTTCGGGCGAGACCACAGAATGTGGAAGCGGTTGTAGGATCCGAAGTGTACTTGAACTGCGACGTGGACGGCCAGCCGGAGCCAGAGATCAGATGGCTGTTCTACGAGCCTGGGAGGATCGGGGTAAGTGGCTACCGTGGCAGAGGCGCACTTATATAATATATAGAGCTTTTTTAATTTTTTTTTTTACTTTTTTTATAGCTTTTTTATGCAGAAGGCGGAAATTTTAAGTGGCGTAAGTTAATTAAGCTGTCGAGAATATGGGCGTGACGATATTTTTAAAACACCGATCTTTATAAGTGATTTTTTTAATCTTTAAAGTACCCCTAAAGTCATATATGGAAATGCAGGACTGTAATGTGTCTTAGAGCTATTAGATTTGTAAAGAAGCTGGAAAATTAGGGTAATTGAAATCAATTAATCATTAAATTGGTGGATTTTCGTCACCATGGTAACTTTCCGATACGAACACAACAAATTATATCAGTTTCTTCATAACACATGTTCCTTTTAACTGAAATTTTACTTCCGCCGATTTATATTTCCGCCATTGATATGTTTATTTTATTATTTACCAAAATAAAGCATTTAACAAATATTTTATGTACAAAGTGCTACACATTATGTGAACATGTAATAATTTCAGCAGGTTAAAGGGAAGTCTTCCACCTTGAAAGTATTCGTGGAAAATAGTACAGCGGGTCGATACATATGTAAAGCCTCCGTGGAAGGATATCCAGAGATTGAAAGTGAAGCTACTATTTTTATCAAAGGTAAGAAAAACTTAGAATTGTAGGTTTTGTATATGCTTCGGTTTTTTAAGAACCCATTAACAAATTTTGAAAAAAAAATCGACGTTTAAGCTAATGACATTTAAAAGTAAACCTTGATTGTTGATATACAAAACGAGTTCTCCATTGCTATATTTTGTTGATAAGAAAAACTCGTTTTTAGTCATCTGCGTAGTTTGAATTAAGATCATGAGTTTATCAATCTTAAAATGAATTCCATTGTAGAACTAGAGATCAAATACAGCATAATAAATGCACCATACAATAATTAAAATACAAAATGGTGGCCATTAGGCTCCATATTGCAAAAAGAATATACAATCGACGAACTAAGTCACATGAGGTAGCTTTTAATAGATATTAAAAACATAAGAATTATGTTAAATAGGTTTTTGTCAAATTTTTAATTAAAATAACGATTTATAATTTATGACAACTTAAAGTAATTGACTTACGACATGATATTTTTTTGTATTTCACAATAGTGTCTCAATGTGGGTATTGTGTGTATTTAAAAAAACTTTTAGGCCCTCCTAGAATATTATCAAACAGAACACAATTCGGCTCAGAAGGGGAAATCGCCAGGGTAGAATGTGCTTTCCTGTCTGTGCCAAAACCTGACGATATTCGATGGTACTTCGAAGGTCGGAAGATCAGTGTAATTGAGGATCCGGTAAGTGTATTATTTCATTTAACTTTCCGAAAACATTTATTTTTCAAAGATATCTTTGGTAAACAAATGTTTATGGCTTTTTGAATTTGCTCCTATATAAAACTTCGTAAATTGATGTAATAGGCGGTCTGGTCTACTCACTGTATGTTTATTGTAACAATTCTGATTCTTACTAAACTTTGTTATCTCCTTCCAAAGTAAATAAAAGAAAAGGATAAAAGTCATGTAAATCAAATTCGATACCGTCTTAGTAATTTAATTGTATAAATTCTAATATTCAAACAAAAATAATCAAAAAATTATACAATTTCCTATGAGTTTTATGGGTAGGTTCAGCCATGAAACTGTTACTTAAGTTTAATATTGTTCTAGGATTACGCGGTGTTAGAAGAATCATTATCGGATGGTATTGTGAAGTCCAGTCTAGTGATCCGAGCCAGCCAGTCCAAACACTATGGAGTTTACAATTGCAGTGTCACCAATGAATTTGGAAATGCCAATATTGCGATTACTTTTAAGCCCTTAAGTAAGTATATCAAACATCAATATTTTTTTATTACTATAAAGGATATTATTATTCAATCCTTTGAACTCCAGCGTCCTCTGTAAATTCGTTCAGATAAAAAAAATGTTTCTGGACGATTTCAAAAGATATTAAAAATACTGTGATTAATTTGTCTCAGCTTGAGCTGTAGTCGCTCAGTCGAAGAGCATTGAAAGCATATTATGAGGTGAACTTAAACAAGCGAGATTCGATATTTTATTCGAATAAAAAAATATATTTTTGGCAATTTAAAAAAAATAATAAAATTGAATGATTTTAAGTCATAGTAACTCGGTGGAAAAGCATTGACAACGAATAAAACGGAATTGAAGATTCAAATTGTGATACGATAGTGTTTCCAGTACCAAATAACTCTAAATAAAAAAAATATATTGCAGAAACGTTGCCCTTATTCATAATTCTAATCGGAGTAACCTCTGGCATAATAATCTTCTCCGCCTTCGTGGTGCTCGTAGTGTTGTGCCACAGGAGGAGAAGAAAGAAGGGGCAGAAGGTAAATGAAAAGCCAGACGTCACCGTCACCACCAGCGACATGTACAAGGAGAGTGACAGGAGTTCTAATATCAGTGATTTGAAACTGCAACTGCCTCAAGGAGATGGGAGTTACGACCTGGTGAGTTATTTTTTTTATGATAGAAAAAGTTTTATAAGTAGCCCAGATTTATGAAGACTAGTCCAAATATAGTTAGGATTATTTCCAACTTGAGAATATTAAGAAAAAAGAAATCAAACAAGAAGGTGAAATTTTTGTTAGAAAGAAATGAGCATTGCCTACAGACATCGTAGCTGTTAATGGTGTTTTATCATCCTAAAAAACAAGCTTTTTGTATCGTTTTAAGAAATAGTCTTCTAAACGAAGATGATAATGACTAACACTGACGTTGTGGATATAGGTGAGGTCAGAGGTGAGGTGGCTGTATTCATTTTCGGGAAAAGGTTCATGCAAAAACTCATTAATTTGATCGTGAAATAAAATTTTAATTATTTAATAAATATGTAATAGTCGATGTTTTTAAACTTATATTTGCGTACTACTTAGATAGACTATTCGACGACATAATCTTGCATTGGGCCTGGTGTCCCTTCTGGGTTGTATATGTGTAAAATTACTTTGTGTAAAAACTGGCGACCTTGTCAAATCGCCTAGATTAGGTGACCGACTCCGATGTCTCATCATATAAAAACGGGATAAGCCTAGTAATAGGATAAGGGTGAAAAAGAGAAAGAGGAATAACTCTACTGGGAGAACACGGCGAGACGCACGATCAAAAGTAGCTTATGATGTCACTTTGCACCCTATTCTCTATCTTTACACACACATTATATCAAAACATCGCATAGATATGGAATAATTAGAAATTTTAAAATATTTTGTGGATATATAGCTAGATTGCTAACGCAATATCGTTTTTCCCAGGAATACACAAGTTCAGATAGGTCCGACTCTAAGAACCCATCCGGCTTGCCGCTGGCCGGTCCAGTACATTTGCCGAACATCCGTCACGACGACCCTATGCTACAATTCAGATACAGCAACGATTACTCCGATCCGGCGTACAATGAAACTTATTTCAAGGTAAGATTTTATGAGATAGTGAAAAATCATGCTTTCTTTTCAGCAACGATAACCGCCGCCTATAGACAACGTATGTTGTGTTCTCTATAGACGGCGTTTGTTGTGTGATGAATGATTGAGTGTAAATAAACTAATTGCAATATTTGCTCAAAATTTTATTAAATGCTGTTAGGTTTTGCCAATGAATTAGAAACTGACACTTAATAGAGAATTCTATCTAAATGGACTTAGTAATTTTGTTATGAATATTGAAGTTTTTTTAATGACATCATAGTTCGGCAAATAAAGTAACTCACTGTACACTAATATCCAACTCCACTAAGGTCCAATTTATGGAGATCGACTCGACGCTATGCTAGTTTCCTATATTACCCAACACCGTCGCCCAATTTGTACTGCTGTTATAAAAAAAATGTTGTTAACAGAATCCCGCCGCATTCATTTACGACTACCCTCAAGGATATGCGCCGCCTCCACATCTGAGGGTACAGTCGCCTACGCAACTTGATGTGCCGCCTGCTACCAGGTATATTAAATTTTTTTTGTGATTCTAAATGACATAATTTTATATTACATAACAAATATTAAAAAGTGTTAAGTTTTATAAACACTTTAAACAGCCCGATGATTTGCAAAGAAACGATTATAATATGTTTTTGTTTATAAGCAAAAAACTGACCAAAGTATTGTGATTTTTTGTTAAATACAATAACTACTATAATATGAAAATCTCACATTTTAAATTTAACGCTACATAATTACAATATAGACTAACATGTAAACATTAATTTAAATAATAATTAAAATGCCTGTGGCAGTTATTGTATTAGCTAAGAATATCTTGAATGTATAATCTGACCCATTTAATTCCCAAATGTATTTCGTCTTGTAGGAGAAATGTATCGTACAGAAACAATAATTAACTAAAGTATTTTTAACTTTAAACAGATCGCTACAAGGTTCATTAACGCGTAGTATCGACACAACCTCGACGGTGCCGTTGTCAACCGGCAATGGATCACAAAACAATTCTCTCCAACGAGCCAAATCTACGGACGAGACCGACGCCATTAATAATTTAGGTCTACCTGTAGGCGGGGAAGGTAAGAATAGATAAAGTACTTTAGTTTATCTCAAACTTCCTACCGCCGGCACTTGATGGGATTGGCTATTAGACTTTAGTAATAATGTATAAAATGTAAAATATTATATTTTTTTATTAAATAGCAAACTAGCCGATTCTCGCCGCTTATAGACTCCATACGCTTATAGGCCGTCCCACAGTAGTGGATAAAATGGACAAATAAGATTTTCGCCCAGATCTTCAGATCTAACTCCGTTAGATTTATTATGGGGTTATGTAAAAATGTAGTTTATAGGAATCGGTGTGAAAGTATCCACGAGCTACAAACAGAACTTAGACGTAGTCTAAATTACCATGAATTTGACATCAAATGTTAAAATTCATGGTCTTCTTTTTCTTTATGATGCTATGTTATTCAGCAAAAACTAATCCTCATTATGAAGCCTTTCGATATGGTAAAATTATTGGGTAATTTTTTTTTCATGTAGCGGGTTCGAACCCGGTTGTAGCAGGTAATGATTTAAAAATCTATAAATGCAGCTTAAATTGTTTTTTAAATTAAAATAATGTCTTCTTTCGGCAAAATGTTCTGTCTGTAATATCTAAGGTACTTCCCCTCCATGTGGCATGCCCGTGGGACGCCCTGTATATTACTGCTACATAATAGTTTTATAGCTAGCACTGACTTCATAGTACTAAAGATAGGTAAATCGGTGGTTGTAAAAGGTAATCAACCCCTAGTCTACAGCTGCTATGATCAAGTGTAGTATTGATTGCCTAAAGATAAATAAATTTTATATTTTTTATCATAACATAATCCCATTGTTTCTAAACTTTTAAGTCAAACTCACCGACAAACAGAATTTACATTTGAATCTAACAAAGAAAAATATCTAACTAGGTGTTTGAAAAAAAGTTTAAAATGTCTTACTTCAGCAGGTCCTCAAACCCCGGTATACGCGCAAGCTGGCGTAAAAAACCAAAGCGGAGTCGATCTCAGATACGCAGCAACTTACGGCAATCCATACCTTAGGAACAGTCTAGGTAAGTTATAGAAATCATGCGCAAACATTTTCCTACATCATAAATTGAAAGAAATAGTATTATATTTTTTAATATTTCTTAATATTTTTTCTGATATTTTGTTTTAAATAATTCTGTGTCTCTAGTATAAAAGTTTTAAACTGCAATTTATCCATTATTATATATTAGTTTTATACGATGTTATCATTTTTTATATAATAAATAATATTTATTTTTTTTATTATAATATTTAAATTATTTATTTTTGAATGTTGTTATAAACGGTAAAAAAATAAATAATTTAAATGTTAAAGTAGACAGTTCACATTGTAAATCTTTTTTTGTCGCTGTGTAAAATTATGGAATTTGAGTTTAACCTCTTTATACTAGAGGAACATTATTATGTATAGAAATACTTAAATAGATACCGGAATAAATTTAATAAACATTCAAACCCGGAAAAAGAGACATCTATGTTCATCACACAAATAGCTTAACCCCTCGGAAATCGAACCTGCCTTGCGGTTAGTCTATAACGTTAGCGTACGCTAACCCCTAAACCGATCAAACAAAACAATTTATTTGAATAATATTCAGCTGACTGTACAAATTGTAATAGTGGTGTGTTTCGTTTGTATAATACACAATCAATGGCCCTTTTTTAATTTTCGATCTAATTAACTATTTTATTTTAATATTTTGAGCATCTCGTTAATCTAAGGGTTTTTATTACGGGTTTATGGGTTATTATATACGTCTAGTTTCACCGATCTGTAAGGCTCAGGTTCGAAATTAACGGTAGGTAAACAAGATGGGGAGTTCTTTATACTCGTAAGTGATACGTATTTATTGTCATTTATTTATTTAATCTTATTGTACATCAAAACGTTTCTACCAGCCAACCTTTGGACCAACTGAAAACAGAAACAATAATGGCGGAACTATAAAAAAGAAACAATAGAATTAAATATAAAAAACAAATAGTCCCGAGAACTTGAAAAAACGAACAAATGTATCTAATGAATAATGACATCTAATAAAATATATCTGTGCATCTTTTAATTATTTAAATAAGTAAATAAAGATTGGTGTAATTAACAAACCTCCCCCCCTAGGGTACCCGCCGGCGGTGCACACCGCGAAGCCCGCCTCCACACCCGCCCCTCCCCCCTACTCGGCCCTGCGGAGCTCCGTCGTCATGCCACCAGGTATATAACATCACTTTTAAGGGGTAAATACGTTTAGTATACTAAGCATGGTGAATACTCTCAACACTTGTACTTTTCCACAATACCTACATCAATGAAACTTATTTAGTACACTGTTAACAATCTGATAAAATATTAAAAATGAAATAAACAATATAACCTTGATCAATCTTGAGATGGACCACTTTCATTTTATTACATTAATGACACTTTTGATAACATCTTAGTGAGGCATGGTTTTAGTATTCCTGTCACTAAACTAACTACAGATTGTTTCTCAACTACTAAAATTTATAAAAACACGTCTTTTACTCAACTAAAATTTTGCTTTCAAAAACTCATTACGAGATTTTTATTTTAGTAATTTTTTGAAATATGATTTTTATTGTAGTTAAATATTTAAATTCTACAAAACTTCAATAGCAGTGTGTTATGTTAGTAGTGTTAAATATATATAAACATTCAACTGAAGCTGATAATGTACCACCATTTTCTGCGACGTCCTAACTGAGCTTATTTTAAGTTTTTAAAAATATTTTTTTAAGTTTTCCTGACATTCTTTCAACGCATATCAATGAAATATTTTTACGATTTATTATAGTACACGACATGATAATTAAATTGACTGAATCGATAAACTAATATTCATTTTTGCAATGACAAAAGGTTCGTAAAGGAAAGCACATTTTACTTAAAAATATTTAACCACCGCCTACAGATAATATTTTTTCATTAAATATTTTATTTTGTTATGCAACTTTTTGATAATTTTAATTAGTGCATCATGCATAGCAACAATATAACATTATGAAGAATTAAATAATTTATTTTTCTTAATATTTTATGTCAAACAGATTTTTTAAGTCTTAGGATAAATTTTCTATTAAAATTAATTTATTTTGTTAATGTGATTGAATTATTGTTGTTTTATAAAATGTATATATTTCATCCATTAAGTTTATTAAAATACACTTAAATAGAATATTTATTTTGAACTATTATAAATGACGCAATGTAATATATTTATCAATAATTATTATTTGTGAGCTTAATTAAGTTTATTTTAAAACATTTATATTCTTTTCTAGGTAACGGTAATCAGCCGGCACAGGCGACACATGTATAGCAGTGTGAAAAACTTGTATAAACGAACATTAAACAACTATGTAACATAGTTGTATGTAAAATATATGTTCCTAAATATGTACGACTGACTGTAAATATAAAATACGAATTAGATAAGGTGTAAATAGAAAACGCGACGAACGGACAGTTGCTTTTATTGTTATATGTATTAAATAAGCACGTAATTGAGCATAAGTAGGTACTGTAATGCGGTTGTTACACGATCAATCAATCAATCACTTGGATTCATAATTTAACGTGAAAATATTTTTTTTCACTCACTTGCAAATAAATAATTATATACTATGCTAAGCATTCATTTCAGTAAGTTTTTGAAACCTTAAAGAAGGACAATTATCATATACCATATTGGTATTGGTCACCAATTAATTTTTTAGTATTTTTAAACAATAATGATTTTAGTCAATAGTGTGTCGCGACTATTATTTATATAGATATATTCAATAATCACATTTTATTTTCTGTACGTAACTCAATCAAACCTTATAACATCTAAGGTTTTAATGGAACTGATCAGATTGATCGTCTAAACATCGCTTATTGCTCAAAGAAATCAGATTAAATAATTCCAATACTTGATAGGATAGATATATTAGATTTCAGACTGAAAATAAAATATTTTATAAAAGAAATAAATTCTATTAATAGATGTTTTGAAATCGAATTCGATAGAATTATTAGAGAACTCCTTTAGATAAAGAATATATTTCTGTGATAATTAGAAAAAAATGCATTTTTACAATACATATTATAGCTGGTTTCAAATTTTTCAGTCCGTTACTATTTCTTGACTTTTTGACGGCGATTCGAACTGATGTTTATTCGATATCGACTAATGTTTTACATCATCAGGACAATATGGACACAACTCGAAAACACTAAAAACTATTTAAGATCGTTAAAAACTTTTTTATTCATATGGACAAAAGATAAAATACTGAACTATCTAAATTATCAATAAATAGATTAAGATTTCATTGATATAATAAGGTGAATATTAAAAGTTAAAGTCTAATTCTTCATTTAAAAATATTCAAAAACAGATATCTTTATGTCCATATTATTTTGAGGCGCAATTGGTCAAATTCAGTGTTACCATTTGGTTTTTGGATTTCCTCAAAAAGTATTTCTTATCCTGGTGTATCACTACTCTAATAATTTAAAAAATGCTCTAATTCAATCATGTAAATACCCAAATAATGAGGACGGGTCAAAATTTTGAGACAAGCTATTTTAAATATGTTTCAAATAAATTATGTAATTATTTTAGCCTGCGTTTACTTATTATTATGGCCATAAAAGGAAGCCCCATTTTATTAAGAGGTTTTGTACTGTTTCATCAAAGTAGTTTCGCTTCTATTTCTTTCAAATGTATTTTAAATATTTAATATTTAGTTATCAATTTATATATAGTTTTAAAAATGGTGTAAAACAGTTGCATCAATAAAATACTATTTTAAATTGTATCACTAAATTCTACTTTAAAAATGTACAAAAACATTAATAAAATAAAATATATTATTGAAACAGTACAAACACTCATTTACTGTAATATTATTGTATTTTATGATAAATAATCGCCATATTTGTTTGGAAAATGATAAAATGTATAAAAATATTTGCATGATAGTGTTTTCGTTCTTTGCATGCGAATATCATTTGCCATTTCTTTGTTTAATAAATATTTGACAATACGTTTTCTTTTATTTTCCATTGATTAAAAAACTGTTGAAGATAAATTGTTACGAAACTTTATCGCTTTACCGATTTCTACTGGGATGGTGTCAGTGCACGCTGTTGTCCTGGTCTGTATGGAAGAAGATGCCAGTAAACTTTAAGTGAGACTTTCATTTCAGCCTCTAATTGCTAACTCACCATTTACATATTTGGTATTAGTAGACGATGTATTTCTTATCATAAAAATAATCATCTGCTTGTTTACATTATGATGTTATAAAAAAATATATTACATAAGAAATGCATCTACATGAATTTGGATTTTGAATATAAGAAAAACAGGACGGCTAACTTTATCGTAGAAGGTTATATGCAGCGCCTACAGAAGACGATAACGCTGAGTAGTTGATAATACTAATAAAAATAAAATTTTGAACAGTTCTGTTTAAAGCTGAATCTAATATTAGTGCGGCTTGAAGGTTAAACCAAACATTTAATCAAATATATATTCTATCTGTCACGAGAAGTTATAAATTATGTAAGCAAACGTTCAGAAGTTCCCAAAATTTGGGTCAAAGGAAAAAGTATTTATTTTTTTAAATATTTAATAAATTATTAGTAAAGGAATTGCTGCAAGCATCC
>DVZL01001852.1:0-16582 GCA_018236625.1 Lasaia peninsularis
GACAATTTAGTCCATAGTTTTTAATTATTATAACTGAACGTGTTATTTTAATAAAAAAACCAATTAAGATAAATCTCAATCAAATAAAGGCATAGGGATATGACTAGTAGGGAAGTGACGGACCAATAATTCAATCATCCTTATCCCATTTCATCTAGAAATGAAGTAGAAATGGGATAGGGGTAGACGAGAAAGAGAGAGTTAAAGAGAAGTCAATCTCATCCTTCTAGTTGAAGTGTTCCTATCGTAGAAGTTTCGAATGGTTTAGAAGGTACAGTGGCTGGTTTACTTTTATGTATAAGACTAGCTATGTCTGTGACGTCATCCACGTTTGAATTTAATTAAAGAAGTGTAGTTACTCCTTATCAAATTAGCTATCTGTCAATGGAAGTCCCGTCAAAATCGGGACAACCGTTCCTGATATTAACCGGAACAAACACAGAGGCAGACAGACCAAACACGTACTTACAAAAATATTTTAATATATTTACCGTGTTTACATAAATAAGCATTTAGTAAAAACGGTTAAGTATTTTAATTTTACAAACAGACAAATCAATTTTATTTATTTGTACAGATTAAAGATTCCTACTTCAAATTAGCAACACTCATGAATATATTTGTTCTATAATGTATTTCAAGACATAAGGAAATCCGTGTACTTATTTTCAAAACAATGTCATAAAAAAACGGAGTTTCACCAACAGCCGACGATGCAAAATATGAAATCCTGATCGTATAAATATAACCGTACCTGAACCGCACACTATTTACGATTCACATAACCGTTCCGCGATAAAAATCTTAATTTTCTCCGAGAGAAAACATGTTTCTCGCTAAATAAGATAACACAAACATGTTCTCATGTTTTTCGGATTTTATAGCAGATTTCCGTGATATATTTTGCAACGCGATAATTAAAATTATTAATGTTTCTTAAAAGAGAACGATTTCTTGTCCAATAAACATGATAACAACGAGCTTCGCAGTGGGTGGCCGTATTTTCCTTCTTGCAATAGACATTTGCAATTTGGATTTTTATAAGTCGTCGACCAATTTTCAAAGTATTGTTTGAAGTTACTTTTGTTGATTTGTTCTAGTTTGAAAAGTTATGCCCAATTAGTATCTTGTATAGACGGAGTATTTCGCTTCGCCTTCGAAAACGAATCCATCCATTCTAGTATTACAAGTGCGATCCGTTTTTTACGAATTGGATGAAATTTGGTTGAAAGAGGGAGAGCAAATGACCTTACAGACGAAGTCGCAGGCAATAGCTAATAAATACAAAAATGAAATAAACTGACACTGGCCAGTGAACGTCATTAAAAATAAAAATAAAAAATTCAAATACACCTGTCATTTGCGTATAAAACCGTTCAAGCCGGTTAATTGCACAGCGAACATTTTCATATTACTATTAAATGTCTGTCAAAATAGATCAAAACCTTACACCAACGGGAAGAAAATCAAACAAAACTTCAATACAATTTACTTATTGCACACGAACTTAACACTTAAAAACAATGGAAATAAAGTTGTACTTCCTCTGAAGACTAGATAGTTGGCAAGAGGCGAGTACTGTGAAAATATTTAGTATTCAGTGAGAACTATAATTTCCTTGTTTAACTTTGGCTTCGGGGCTTGTCTTTGATATTGCATGTTTATGAACTGTGATTGTTGTTTACATCAATAATATATTCAGTATAGCCTCAGGCTTTAGAGCAGACAGACAATGAGTTATTCTAGAAGAATCGATGAAGTCTGCAAAGTTATTTAAACTGAGTAGCTTTAGGATTACATTTTTTAAGGTCGTAGAATGCTACAAAGTTATTTATACTGAGCAGATTTATCGTGATTTTGCATTTAAAAGAAGTAAGACTTTTTACAAAGTTATAATTATACTGAGGAGACTTAGAATCGACTTATACTTTTAGAAATATATAATTTCTACAAAGTCTTTTATAATGAGTTTAGAATTAAATTATACAAAATTTTTAACTGAGTTTTTGTAGTTACAAATAAAAAAATTGGGAAATGCTACAAGCTTACTGATATTGAGTAGATTTATCATAGATATTTGCTTTCAAGAATCGGAGAATGTTACAGAGTTTTTTAAACTTGGTAGCCTCAGCGTATACTTCCACTACAAACTGTTGATCGATACTTGCACTATGAACATATACTACAAAAAATTGCGAGTCGGATTCGTGAACGTAAGGTTCCGTGCAAAAACGGCAATAAAACCGCGTTTGTTGTATGGGAGCCACCTTTAAATATTTATATTATTTTGTATTTAGTAATGTTATAGCAGCAACAGAAACAAATTACCTCAGAAAATTTCCACTATTCATGAGATATAGCCTGGTGACAGCCTGACAGATGGACAGCGAAGTCTTAGAAATAGGGTCCCATTCTAACCCTTTCGCTGCGGAACCCAAAAAACCAGTGCTAAAATCTTTATCGTCTATCGTGGATCCTTAAGTATAAAAAAACGGATATCACGTATCCAAAAACTCCTTTGTCCTTATCTATTTGATTGTCCACGATCCTCATTCCGAATCAGAAAAAGAAAGGGAGGAAATAAGCTATTAAAACTGGTGACGCAAATAAACACAATGGAGTCAAGGTATTAATGAAGACATGAAGTCGTATAAGGGTGCTGGTGTCAGGTGGGTGATGAGCGTGATTATAGTAGTTATAGGAACATGACAAAGTGGAGAACTGAACAGAGAGCAGTCGAAACGTAGAAGACAATTATATTGGGTACATATATTTCCTTCCTTTTTATTTTAGACTATCTGTGACCGTCACTTCGTCCGCGTTTTTATTTAATTATTTTATTTTATACATTTCTAAAATAAAATTCTAAAATGAAAGTGGCTTAAGCTATAAATTATTACATCAGCTGTCTGCCAGTGAAAATCAGTCCAGCCGTTTCAGAGATTAGCAGGTACAAATAGTCAGTCAGACAGATGGCCGAAAATTCTAAAAAATACTGTTTTCATATATGCACCTTGTAAACATACATATGGATTGAGAAAAATGTGGTTATTTTGATATTACATACAGACATTCCAATTTTATTTATACAGATTCCATTTCAACAAGCCTATATATAAACACACGTTATAAAATAATAATCTATAAGTAGGTACACATAAATAGAATTTGAGTGCCTGTATGTAATATTAAATAAAACATTTTTAATGTATATACCGCACGCTTAGAATTAAAGTAACTGTCAAAATTTATGTAATACTCGCTTTTAACATTTCACTATAAATATAAACTTACATTGTAACTATTTACTCAAAAAGGTTAATCTACAAATTTGGTTAAAACCAATCGTTTGCGAAACACGAAACAGATATATTATCAAGATGTATTCAATACTATTGAAGACTTTCTTGCTCATTAATCCAAATTGCATTTTTTGAATTCGGTCAATTCAATTCTAAGTGTGCATGTAATAATAATAATATGTGTTTACAAGGTTCATATACCAAAGTAGTATTTTAATACTATCTTTTACCGTCTGTCAGTCTTTCTGTCTGTTTGTACCCGTTAATCTGTAAATCGGCTGGACCGATTTTGACGGTATTTTCATTGGAAATGGCTTAGGCTACTTTTATTTTAGAATTTTACTTTAGAAATGTATAAAATATAATAATTAAAAACTAAACACTTAACATCGCAACAGTCAAAACGTGTGCGAACTCAAAACAGTTTGCACGTGTTTGGGAAACCAAAACATCCACAAGAATAGCTTCCAACTTGGAATAGTTACAGCTCAGTTGGTATTTGGAACTTTTACGTCTTGTTCTAGCTTTATCCCGTATTATATCAGACGATATCGGGGTCGGATACCTTATTTAGGGGATTTGACTAGGAAACCAGACCCAATCTTAAATTAGGTCCAAATCAAAAACAAGAAAGTTAGAAAAACTCATTGGTACCAAAGGGAAGTGCGAACTTGGATTACTAGAATTGAAGTCCAAATAGTCGTGTTCGGCGGAATACATGGATAGAAGCGTCTTAGTAATATGGTTCCGATTTGTAGCCTAACATTAAAAACTTATAGAACAACACAGACTACGCTCGACCATATTGGTGATCAACTAATTTATGCAACATTGGTAGTTGCGGTATAGAAGTTTTGCTTAGATAATTTTGAACTAAATGCTACAGACAAACAATGCTAGTAAAAAGTATATGGCTCTCATGGAATACACTTTAAGCTATAATTTCAATTTTCTTATTTCTAAAAGAAAAGTAATGAGAGAGCTAGCGGACACAAAACGCTATCAATTTCACACAACTTGCACATTGTCGCGTGTTAGCGCCACACACCAGTTGCACTCGATTAATGGTGACACTTAGCTCTCCACGAGAAATAGGTCACAGTTGCTGATACACGCACTGTTCGTCATATTAAGGAACATAAGTAACGTTTAGCAAAATATCTATTTTTAAACTTACAAACCTACAATGCTTGAGTTAAGTTTAGATATTTTATTTAACGTTTAGTATGAATAGTGAAATGAATGTGAAGGAAGCTAAGCAAGTATGTAGTAGTCGTAATAGTTCACACTCTATACTACAGGTAGACAGACTACCTCGCAAGGAATTTGGCGTGAATATATATAAGACTATATATTTATGTACATACCTATATTAAAAGTTTTTTTTTGTAACTGAAGTAACAAGAACTTCTTGTTATTTGAGACCCATTTAATTCTCATAAGGTAAAAACTTCAATTTAAATTGTTGAGCAAATATTAAATCATTAATTTAGTATTGATTATAAGAATATGACTATTGTAAGAAGAAAGAATACGAAAAGGTTCGTATACTTAAAATTTAGACTGTAACGTGATAGATTAAGTAAAATGAAAAAGTTTCCTCAGAACTTCACGTAGGAAAAAATGTAACAAACCACTAACTTGATTAGGCAGTAAATAAATAGGACACACGGAAACATTCGAACGTAAGTTACGAATAGAAGTAATAAATAGTGGTGATACCCCTAACAGTCTTTTTCGTGTCACATAGTTGCCCAAAATTAAACTTTTACAACGAAAATTAAGTGTCAACGTGAATGCTATACATGCTAATGTCATAGTCTAATAATTCATATCGTTTGTCAAAAAAAAACTTTTGTCAAAGAGTTATCAAACATATTTCGCAATTAGTTAAATTATTAAACTTAAATAAAATTATGAAAACTTTAAACGGATTTTAATTATAATATATCTCTGTATATGCAAAAGATACCTATACATAAGCTGTACGATTTTTTTATTTAAAAATGTTCCTTTCATTTGTGTATATATTTTTAGCGGTTATAATTAGGATAATAACATGAAAGTTGCCACGTTGAAATCATAGCTTAATAAATCATATCATATTATGTTAAAAAAAGTGTAGTCAAAGAGCTATCGAACATATTTCGCAATCAATTTCACACAATTTGCACAGTCACGTGTTCGCACCAAACACCCGTCAAACTCGATTAATGGTGGGAACACTTCACAAATGGGACACAGTTGCCAGTCCTGAACGACGTCCACTTCGAGCCTGCAAACACGCCTGATTGTTTGTAAACAGTATGCGTATTATAAGCTCAACGTCTTGCTATATCTTCAAACATATTTTAATTACATTACATGTTCTTATACAGATCAGAACAACTAGTTTTTCTCGCTTAATGCCTATCGCGTAAATCGTAAGATCGCGTTTATTATTGTTATCCATTTACTAGTTTTTGTGTAAAAAAGTAACAAAAACACTCACAAAATTTCGCCTTTATAATATAAGTAGGATTATTGAAAGCTGTAATTGTAATGTAGCTAATATTGGCATTTTTTATGGGATAAAATAGCGAACAAGCACACGGCTCTCCTGATGGTAAGAGATAACTATGGCCTAGAGACACTATCATGCGGCCAGGGTATTAGGCCTAATGTGCATGTCTACCGATTACCCTACATTACTACGGTGGTAGATCCCTATCCGGGCAAGTTGTTGCACAGCTGTGGTCTTGTTGAGAGAGTAATTGGTAGCGTCCTGCATGGAACACGAAAGTGGTAATCATTAGGTACATATTGCAGCAGGAACAGGTAAACCGGTGACAACAACCAACTTACGTACCCTTAATTTCTCTTTTTTCATTTGGTTTTTTCTAACGAAATCATCCAGTAACTGAAATGAACCGTAGCGAGCGATGGTGTGAAAACATTGCGACCATATCATAACCACACATAAAATAATCAAATTAAAGACTTGCTATTGAATATTTAGGTATAGTATCTAAAATAGTTAAATAAGACTTCTTCAGAGGGCTTCCCTGAGATTATTTCACCAGATATTCTCTGGGAGTTACCGCGTTTTGTTCGTTGGTAAATTTAAGAATTGTATTGACGTGCCACAAATCCTATTTCTGGCATCTAAAACATGAACCTTTTAGATGAAAGACATAGGCAATACATACGACATACTACAGACAGACGATTGCAGCGTAGTAAATTAATATAACATATCTTCTATAGTGTTATCACGGCCAATTGGTGTCAATAAAAACACTTCAATAAAGACCGTTCATTCCTCATTTCATTCTTGCAATGACACTTATGTTCAGAAATCTCTTAATGTACTCGTATGTAGCTGAAATTACTTTTTTAAGTGATACATTTAAATGCAATGATTTATTAACAGCTGTTGTCCACAAATATATAACTTTACGTCAAGTTTCTTGCTGGATAGGCAGAGAACATCGAGTGCCAATTCTCACTATTTCTATATACTTGTCTAGCTTATTCTTCGTTCATTACCCTCGGCATACAAACATGTAGGTTTGGGAGACTCTTGACACAACCCACAGAAAACTCACGAGCAATTTGGTCATTCAATGTCAACTCTCTCCTAGGGTACCTACAGCTATCCACACTCTTGCATCTTTCATTCCTTCCACATGACCGAACTATCGAACCATGCCCTTTCTCATTTTTACACTGACACATTCAATCCCTCTCTTTCCCATATCTTACTATTACCAATGCCTGTAATTACTGTGACTTCAGAATTGGTTTTCATAAGTGAGTACCAACATAAAAGCGTTCCAGTTTGGGTGAGTAAAGAAACTAGTACTTACGAAACAAGCTTATTGTCATAGCTTAAATAGATTTTAATAAAATGATTCATCACAGAGAAAAATATATTTATAGAATGGGCGGGCGTCCGTCGGGTATCCTAACCTGATCGAGAACTAGTGTGAAAAAGTTACCGTCGACAAAAAACCAAAATGAACTCTAAATTTCGAAGAAAAAGATTGACCTGATTTTATAGAACACGGTAGCATTAAGAAAACACTAACCCCTCTATCAATGAGGCGTTTATAAATTAAATGGTCTATACATTAGTATACTATAGCACAGCATTGGGAATTCTTGATTCTTTTCCGCATAAAAATGTCTCATTTTGGTACTCGATGAGATAGGTTTAGCAACATCGACCGCCTCATCTAATAAAATTAGTGTTAGTATGTTGTTATTTTCATGCCTAGTTAAATAACAATAAGGCCAATGAAATAATAACAACATGAAGTAGGTCGATAGCAAACAATTTTACAGCGAGCAGATGTAGGTAATATTATTTTGTTTGGCTTCGTAGTTTAGGAAGTAGATAAAGGTCTTTCATGTTAGGATGTTATTGATTTTTGTGCGCTAACACTAAATCTATTTTAAGTTATTGCTGCTCTTCTTTTAAAACAAATACTACTACCCAAATACCCAAAAGAAAAGGCAGAGGTATATATGCATCCACGATTAGCCGACGATAGTAGGTCCCATGATGTGACAGGTCTGGTGGTGTAGCAAGTCTGTCGACATATCGGGCACAAACCCCGGGTTTCCTCATGATGTTTTCCCTCATCGTAAGAGTACTTAGAAAATTAATTCGAAAATCTTATTGTTACATGGCGGGATTGCAAGTCTACCGGCTAACCTACCCTCCGAACCGGAACACGACAATGTCGTTATGGCGGCCGGAATAGGTAGGGTGGTGGATGGCACAGCACTCTACCACCAGTGACTGACTTGGTTAAGACTAAAACTTTAATTCATTGGAAAAAATAGCACTATAAACTTTTTTTTGCCTTAACAAGACACATACCTGTAGGCTAATAGGATTTTCATCAGTTTATTTATAATCTATAATATATTTTCACGAGTAGGTACCATGGAATCATTTCAGCTTTCGTACCAAATTAATGAAATTAAATTCAAATTAATAAAATTATATTTTCCAATTTATCCAAATGAATAAAATTGAAAAAAAGCTCAATCCCCAAAGCCTCGGTGTATCAGTACTACCCATAGGTTAACTTCCCTTCAACAGAACAATAAATACGTTCAACTAATGCCCATGACACCGTCAAATAAAATATAGTCATAGAGCTAAGCTTCATTCATCCGTTTCCTAAGGATTAACCAGTTACAAAAGACATCTCACACACACTCAGGTCTTTAAAAACTTTCATACAATGAGGGCTCTTATTAAAATGGCCGATAATGGATATCAAAATAGGGGCGATCGTCAACAAATCAACCTATAACAGTATTGTATAGGAGCAATGTATTGAAACTTCGGGGGTTATGGTGATGCGTCATAACTTTTAATTACTACAGTATATTAGGTAGGATTTTAGAGAAGGAAACAAGAGGGAGATGGACAAAGAGTTGACGACTAAAATATAGGGATGTTTTTAATTCCCGTATATTTACAAAAACAATACCTAGCTACTGTTTTTTTATGATATGGATCTTATCTTCTGGATGGAATTCTATAGATACCATAGACGTTGTAGGTACCTTGCTATCATACGGCCAGGATGTTAAGTCTAATGTGGACGTCTACCGTATATCCAGACCGGAACACAACAATGTTATTATGGAGTTAGAAATATAACAAGGCGGTAGATCCTTACCCGCGCGAGTTGCAACAAAGCACTCTACTTAGCAGTGAAAAAAGTTAAAAGAAAAAGAAAAAGATATTAAGATAAACATATCCGACATGAGAAACGATATTATATAGCGGAAAACTATAGTTTAATATATATTTTTTATCATTATAATTCCTCATAAATTTATCCTCGTTTGATATTGTGAAAAACACACTTGGATTTCTATTAAAAAACTGCGTCCACTTCAAAGAAGTGCGACTATAATTATACGTCGTATAGATAAATAAATAAACAGAAAATTAAATTATACGATACCATTATAACCCTTAAACAGCTGTGGTTGTCATTTTACAAGTAATAGATCTGTGTCATCATGTTTGATCCGATGTTAGTTTAGCCCGAACTGTAGGCCAGATATAACAAACGATGATTGCTTGGAATGTCGTATGAGACACGTGCTGTGGGAGTTTTAATTGATCGTTTCTACATCAACATTTTTAACAGGCCCGAAAAATTTCGTCGATTAATGACTTAGGTAACCACTAATTTTGACAGATGAATAAAAAATAAAAACAAAGAACATGACTAAAATGACGTAACAATTCTAGCAGCTACGCTCTTAAGGCAATGTGCTTGGTCCTACTCATGAAGCTAAAATAGTATCAGGAGATTACACTCTTAGGAACGACCTGTCCGCTATATTAAACATCTACTCGTATCTTATTCTCAAAGTGAGATACACATTGACAGCGAATTGTTTTGACTTTATAATTGCACAAAACTGGCAGAAAGAGAAGTTTTTTTCCACTAGTTTACAGAAAGTAAGCAATACTACGTATTCGGGATAAGTCTTTGTTACGAATATAAACTCTATATAGTATCTTTGGTTTCAAGTTAATTTCACACAGACCTTACAAGTTCTTGTGACGCATTTATATGTTCAAAAAATCTACCACCGGATTGGAATGCTTGCCGCGTTCCGATGATGTAGATTCCTCACTAAGATGAGAACATTCGTACGTTTGAGGTTTTAAAGTTTGACACAATTTTATCCAACTCATTATAAAGATAGTAAAACTTTACGACTATTTTATGACGGATATCTCACTCACAACGCTAAATATAGCACCTGTTATATATTTATGTTAACGTACAGCCTAAGGTTGGCAAGGTATCTTTCGATTTTTTAGGCAGCGTAAATTTTCTACCATCAGAATATCCACCTACCTGATGGCAGTTCAATTTAAAAAGCAAACCTATGTCTCTTCTTATGCATTTAAAAATATTTATATTGCAAGAATCTAGATTGTTTCATTTACTTAATTCGGCAAGGTCTCCAAATAAATGACACCAACTAATTGGCCAGTAATGAATGTGGAGGAAGCTAAGTTACTATAGGAATCATAACACTTTGCACTCAATAATCTCTGCCATCTTCGCAAGGGACTTGGCGTGAAGATATAAGTGTATAACACTGCCATAGACTCATTCGCCCAGATAAGTCAATAGATCAGTGTAATAAAATGTTAATTGGCTGTAGCAGTGAGAGTAGTGGCCGGTACAATAAACGATCATTGCTCGGAATGTCGTATGACACGTGCGAGACGTGTAATTGATAGTTTTTACATGAGCTATCTGCAATAGAACTATGATGTATTTACGATGTATCTTTTTATCATACTAATATTATAAGTACGAGGGTTCGATATTCTGTTAATATTTTACAGAAACTGGACAAAATTTGTATAAATTCACTAAATGAATATGATTGTTAATTCATGACAAATGAATTAGTTTTAGGCTCTCGCACCCAAAAGGGAAAAAGTTGAACCTTATTACTAAGACTCTTGTACGTATGTTTGTCTGTTATCAGGCTGTCTGTTCTCATGACGCTATAACGACAAATACTAAAAATAGAATAAAATTAACATATAAAGCGTGCTGCCATACAATACACGTGTTTTGCCGTTTTTATAGATAACTAGCTGTCCACCCGCGGCTTCGCCCGCGTGAATTTTTTTAATAATAGGTACAGACAACTTCCAAAGGGCAGACATTTTTCCGACTTATAATACTAATCGCGTAAAAACATACCCTCTTTTTAATGTAGTCGGGTAAAAAGTAGCCTATGTCCTTCCTCAAGGTCTACTCTATCTCTGTACAAAATTTCATCAAAATCGATACAGTGGTTTAGGCGTGAAAGCGTAACATACAGACAGAGTTACTTTTGCATTTATAATATTAGTATGGATTTATTTATTTATTTAATAACACAAAATAGATTACAACCAATACTATGCCAATTTACAAACAAGAAAAAAAAATTAGGTTGTACTCCACAACGTGTGTATACTAAATTAATTATTATTTTTCAATACTTGATAAAAATATCTTGGCAACAAAACTCTAGTAAGTCTATCTCTAACTGTATATAAGTTATTTAAAACGGTCATTATTTTAGTCTAATGTCTGTGATTTGCTGATAGGAAGATGACTATGATGAGATGTAGTGATCAGATTCTCACTGGCTATTCACAAGCTATAGGGAGGACCTCAATTTATAGGGTTTAGTTTAAAATGTTGTCATACCTAGATTGATGACATGTTGATGAACATCAGGTGCTTTTGTTTTGACCAATTCAGATAAAACTTCAATATCGACAATAAGGCCATCCATTGTTTTTGTGTAGTAATCAGGCAAGATTTTTTCAACTAAAACTTTAAGCAGCCAAAATGATATTTCTTCACTTTTTGTAGACAATAATAGTAAACCTAAAATTTCAATTGCATTAAAAATAGTAAATTAGGTATCATCTTTTGGATTTCAAGACTTTTTTTAAATATCTAGACTAAACTAATATCATAATTAATAATATGTTGGTAAAACAAACATACAAAAAATGTATCTGTTACAGTAAATGGGGTAAACTAAAAAAACTACTGCAATGTCTTTTTTTTGAGTTCCTTATCCCAATGGTAAAAAAGGTAAGACTCTGTTGTCATCAGGTTGTATCACATGTACCATGATAGCTAGTGTTCTAGTATATCTACTAGACTTACGAGTCGTGAATATACTAACATACCTCTGGGATAATAGGCTTGATGTATTTCTTACAAATTACAAATGATGTATTTCTTGCTACTATACTAAAATACAGAATAAAGATTTTTTTTAGAATGAAGTAAATATTTAAAGAGGCTTCCACAAAACGAATGTCACAACACAACGGAGAGAGTTACAGAGTAGGAACAAGATATATTTTCAGGATATCTAGTTAGATATCAATTTGAAGATAAATAATTAAAATGAAATTATATTTATAAAGTGAGCTTTTATTTCCTAGTACCTGGGTTGCCGAGCAAAGTTCGTCTTTGACTGTGCAATAAGCGTTCGCCTTGAAAAAATTCATGAATCTGACAGTGAGTCTGTGAAACCTTGGTACTATTTTACATTAAGTTCTACCAACAGAGTGGTAAAGATGTCGTGATTTTCGCAATTTCATAAGACTAAGACCTATCTAAATCTATTTTTAACCATAGATTTCTTTAGACATAAGACCTATCTAGATCAATTTTAAAAAAAAACATAAAAAAATCACATTTTTCCATGAGTATGAATTACTCTTGGACTGGCCAAGTTTATTTCACACTCATGGAATTTTTTTTCTCTTTATTGAATTTTTATTCAATTTATTTAAACAAACTCACCAGCTATATAATTCAATCCTTGACAGTAGCCAACCACTCTATTATTGTGAGCATATGCTATGAGGATATTAAAAAGATGAGCTTGATGATTAGCTTCCTTGGTAAAATAAATGTTGTCTGGAAATGTACGTGGCAAATCAGTTTTGACAAGATCTACTAATTCTTTGTCGAATGGGCTGTCTAAAATCTTTTGGTATAAATCAGGAGATTGCTCTTTCATTTTATCAGCTTCAGATATAGCCATCCATACTGAAGGGCGGTGTTCACCTAGAAAATAAGTTATATACATGATTTATATAATGTACTTATAGTTTAGATAAAAACAAATCAATAAAATTGGGGTGCTGATGGAGGTGGGCGATGACATAATATGTAGAATCAAAAACAGCAATCTGACCTTTGACTTTTTTTGCGTCTCTATTAGACAGGGCCGAGTCAATAGAGACGCTAAAAAATGCACAGCACTATTTTGTTTCAGATTTAATACTACTGAATAATATTCTATAAAAATAAATAAAATGGGAGTGTCTTTATGTAAATTTAAATTATTTATTTTTGTATTATACATATGTATGTTTACATACAAGTGCTTATATCGGAATAGTATTTTTTTAAATTCTTGTCTGTCTGTCTGTTTGTATTTGCTAATCTCGGAAATGGTTGGACTGATTTTGATAGGACTTTCACTGACAGACTGATAATTTTGTAAGGAATAGCTTAAGCTATTTTTATATAATTTTGTTTTAGAAATATGTAATATAAAACAATTAAATAAAAAAGTGAACAAAGCCACAGAAACAAATTATAAAAAATTTGATTTGGTATAATATGTACCTATATAGTAAACATACAAATGCATTTAGTAAAAAGAGGTTATTTTAATTAATATTCCATATAGACACTCCAATTTCATTTATTTGTATAGATTACACATAAGCTCAGAAATCCTCTTGTAAAATAACCAAAATAAACTTATTTTATCATTCATATCAAGGTCACTGAATGAGGGAATGACTAGGTTGCTACCTACCTAATTTTCATTTCATTTCATTACATGCTTATGCAGATGGAGCTGTACTGTTGGGCTCCTTAATGCCAGAGTCTAATTGTAAAGAAAGGGATACTTACATTTGTATGAAATGAAATGAAATTTATTTATTTGCCGAATATGTGTGTTAAAAGTTGTTACAAAGTAAAGTTGAGAGCAACTGAATACTGAAATAATGGTATTTGAAAGAGAGTAGTGTCTTTCGAATGGATGTGAGAATTTTTGTTAATGACATATTGCCGGAACAATTGAATAAAATTGTATATTTTGGTAGTGCTTTTAGCAGAGTAGGGAACTGCAAATGTAAAAACGAAAGTGAGTGCTGCTAATATAAAGAATGGAACATTGGGTAATCTATTTCAGAGTGCAGTACTGACTTATAGTGTTAGACTCAACTGCACTGTTACTTTGTGGAAGTGAGAGTTGTGTATGTCAGAAAGAGCATAAAAATATGAAATGCATGCACTCTGTGAAGTCTGTAAAGTAATGCTAATGTAAGGAGTGAGATTAAAAACAAGTTTTGGTATTAAAATAAGAAAGAGCCTGATGGTTCGGTCATATGAAGAATCAGTGATTAACAAAACAGATATTTAATACAAGCGTTGTTGCTGTAGGTACCCGGGGTAACCTAGTTTGATATTCCACTTATTTGTGTATTATAGGACACTAGGCAAGTATGGAAAATTTTTGACACTTTGACCTCAATACTCTCTGTATAACCCACAAGGGATCTGGCGTGAAGATATGTATGTATGTATATCTAGTATTGCCTATGTTATTTATAAGCCAATCACACAAATATCTGCCTCTATTGGAAATAAAATCCCTGATTTGTGATTCTTGTAAATGTAATAAGTGTAAATGTCAGATGGTTTATAATCAGTGTAATTATATTCATCATAAAATATGTTATTTGAATGAATTGAGTAATACTTAAAATGCTGCCAATTTTTTTTTATAATGTCAAATTTCTAATTTAAATTAATATACAAAATAAATTGCAATCATTATAAAGAACCCATACAGAATATTAAGATTATTATACATAATAGGTTGGGGAAAAAGTCTTTTCGCATTATAGTATGTATGAGATGTTAATAAAATCTCTGGCTATACTATTTGTATCTGGCTGGTTTTGGTATCATTAAAAAATTTAAATTTTAAAGAAAATAATTCCAAATTCAAATTAGGACAATGTTGTGTTTTTCATTTGTATTTCGTACTCTCAAGATGAGTGAATGTAATGAAGAAATTCGATACTTTTTAAAATTTTACTGCAAAAAAGGTAAAAATGAAATGCAAACAGCTTCAATCGTACACACAAAAGTTTCACAGCAACGTTTTCAATCTGGAAATTTTGATTTCAAAGATGCACGTCGTTCTGGTCTCCCTATTACGGATAAAATTGATACCATTTTTTAAAAAGTAGACCAAGATTGGTATATCAGTAGTTACGACATTGCTGAAGAACTGGGGATTGACCACTAAACAGTTTAGGTGCATTTGAAAAAAACTGGGTATACAAAAAAGCTCAATATTTGGGTACCCCAGAATATTAACTGAAACGTAATGAATTGTGTACTCATCTGTGATTCTTTATTATGACGTAATGAAACCAAACCATTTTTGAAAAGGCTGATAACTGGAGATGAAAAGTGGATCACATACGACAAGAACGTGCGGTCATGGTCAAAGGCCGGTCATGGTCACAGACTGTAGCAAAACCCAGGCTAACTCACAACAAGATGATGCTGTGTGTGTGGTGGGTTTGGTAGGGCATTATTCATTTTGAGCTGTTATCACCAGGCAAGACCATCGTTTTTGAACTCTACTGCAAACAACTGATGAGATTAAAGCAAGAAGTTGAGAGAAAGCAACAGGAATGAATCAACAGAAGTGGTGTGGTTTTTCGTCATGATAATGCTAAACCTCACACATCTTTAGCCACTCAGCATAAATTAATAGAGTTTGGCTGGGAGGTGTTAATGCATCCGCCATATTGTGCTGACCTTGCACCTTCAGATTTCCACCTGTTTCGCTCTCTTCAGAATTCTCCAGGCAGTATCAGGT
Source organism: Lasaia peninsularis (assembly GCA_018236625.1). Taxonomy (NCBI): domain Eukaryota; kingdom Metazoa; phylum Arthropoda; class Insecta; order Lepidoptera; family Riodinidae; genus Lasaia; species Lasaia peninsularis. The sequence continues at coordinate 15,786 of DVZL01001852.1, forward strand.
TAACATCATGAGAGGACTGCCAAAACCACTTGTCGCAGTATTTTGACCAGAAACCCCAAAATTTTTTATAGCAATGGGATCATGTCCCTACCTACAAGATGGCAAAAAGTTATCTAACGATATGGTACCTACATACTTTAGTTAAATGTAAATAAACTATAAAAAAATCATTTGAATTATCTTAAAAAATGTGAAGAAACTTTTTCCCCAACCTTTTATAATCTCTTTAACAAAATAAGTAAATGATAAGATTGGCTATATTTAAGCCAGCAGATATTGATTTCTTTTAAATGATAAGATAACAATACAACATGAACAGACAACAAATCTAATGCCAAGGATCTCATGTGAATTGGAGATGCTTAAGAACTTCCTACATATTTAAGTATTACTTATTTCATACTTTTTGATAACCAACATATAGATACTTTATTACTGTAATATATCCTTAAAATATTAAATTAAATCAATTATTAACTTCACCATAAAATATAAAATTGCATAAATTCTGTATAGATTACATATTTATTAAAAAAATATCAATAAGTTTTCTAAAAGTAGAGAAATAATAACAAAAACAGATGTTTTTTTTTTTACATTCAGCCAATAAAATGTGTCTATAGGTCTCAGATGACTCGGGGCCAAACAAGGAAAGAACAAAGTTTAAATAAATAAATAAATATTACTGGACAAATTACACAAATAATAATAATAATAATAATAATAATAATCATTTATTTGCTGAATATGTGTGTAAGGAAGATGTTACAATAATTTAATTTAAGTATATCACATAT
>DVZL01001853.1:0-16579 GCA_018236625.1 Lasaia peninsularis
CGATACCGTTCGTACTCGTGATCATTAATTTTGTTGTGTCATATTGACTTTGAAATAGTTTCACGTAGTTCCGAATTATTATTTTTTTTAATTTGCTTTTCACTTCTGGTTCCTAAAAATACATATTATAAATTGGAGCAGAGTGATTTCTGTACATCAATGAAAATTGAATTCGAAGAAATATAAAAAAAGCCTTGACGATTAAAAACAGGCAAGTGAACCTGTTTTTAATTTTTGTCTGGTACCATCTGTCTGTGTACCTGGGCTTCAATTTATGCTGAAACTAAAGAACCCATTATGGCAAAATTTGGGTCTACTACCCAAATTTTGTCATAATGGGTTCTTTAGTATCCTATATTCCGAGGTGGGTTATAGTCTGCTTTTGATCCCGTTTACTTAGGAGAGTGGATAAAACGAAAATCTAAATTTGACAAAATTCATGAACACGCTGTCCAATTTCATTTATTGTTTTTTTTTATTAAATAGAACATAGTTGCTAAACTAAGCTGTATTTTTTTCCAAGTTAAAAGTTTTGTAGTCCAGAAGTTACAGCTATAACAATTCTCACTATAAATGGTCCAAATCATTAACATAAATTGAAACCCAGAATTTACAGAAATCTTTAAAACTATAGGTCTCTTCAACATCATTATCATCTCATCACATCATCATCACCAAATCATCTTAGACTAGATGATATTCAGCCATTGGGTAACCTAGGCTTCCTGGTAGATTACTGGCTACTGTAGAATCTAAATTTTAAAGACTATATTGGTTGATTTTGTTTTTGTTGAGTAGAACATAGTTCATACACAATTTTGATTTTTTTATAAATATAGATATTTTTCACGAGGTTTTTGTATGTGTTGTTACATAAGTTTAGTAGTAGTGATAATGTAAAATTTATTAGTTATTTATAAAATAAGAAAAGAGACAAGCCTGCTGGTTTTATTCGCCGGATCGTCTCTGTGAGTGGCCGCGTTCAGATCCGGTGGTAAGAACCACTTCAAAGGTTATGTGAAATAAAATATTATCTATTCTATTCTAATCGTGAAAAAAATGTATAGTGTGCGATGGCGCTTATATAAATCATAAACCACAAAAGTCTAAACAAACATCTCCCTTAACAATTCAACATTTTACGTTCTGAGACCAAACCACGAAGTTCATTAATATTAATAGGTTCCAAGCAGTTACCCGAACAAGAATACTTGCCTATTCCATGATAGGCCTACTTCTCGACTTTGTTCGCTCAATGGACGATGGACGAGGTCCCAATTACCGAATAGGATAACTTATTCTGTGAGTTTTTTTCAATTTATCTGAAAAACATAATGTTGCCTGGGACTGGATTTGTATTTTTCTTTTAAGTTTGTTTTTAAGGTCCCGTACCCAAAGGGTAAAAAACGGAACCCTATTACTAAAACTTCGCTTTCCGACTGTTTGTCTATCTGTCTGTCACCAGGCTGTATCTCTTAAGCCGTAATACCTAGACAGTTGAAATTTTAACAGAATAAAATAAATATATAAAGGTTGCTATCAAACAACAAATGTGATTTCTTACCGTTTTCATAGATAATGGTGATAGCTAGACAGTTGAAATATGCACAGATAATGTATTTCTGTTGCCGCTATAACAACAAATACTAAAAAAAGAATAAAATAAATATATAAGGGTTGCTCCCAAACAACAAAGGTGATTTTTTTAGCTATTTTTATAGATAATGGTACGGAACTCTTCGTGCGCGTGTCCCACTTGCACTTGACGTATTTTCATTTTTTTAAAAGCTTTTATTTAACTTGCAATGTAAGTATGTATATTCGGTAGGAAACTTAAAACTCAATTTCGATACAGATATCTTCATCCAATTGAGCTGAAATTTTGTGCACACGTTTAGTTTGGGTGACAATGTAGAGTAAGGTGCGTGACGTCCTTCTATATCCAATATGGCGGACCAACTAAGATGGTGGAATAGTTATTTTTAATGCACTTCTACAATAAGGATATCAAAAGAAAGGGCTCGTTAAGAGCAACTCGAAAAATAATGAGACGTCATTCTAAATCCAATATGGCGGATTATCCAAGATGGCAGAATAGTTATTTTTAATGCACCTCTATCTTTCTAGAGCGACATTCTTCTTTTTAGAGCGTTTAAATAAAAGCTTTTTTAAAAAGTTTTTTTTTTACATTTAATTTATTTTTATTTAAAAACCACTTTCAAACTTGTGGAGAAGAGCTTTGACACTTGCGATACAGTTTAACACTAATGCGTTTGTCATCGATCTCAAAAAAATATCTTAAGTTTTTTTACTTAGTAAAATATACGACTCTCCTGATGGTAAGAGACAACCTCAGCCTATCGACACCATAAATGTTGTAGGTGCGTCGCGGTATGTGGCCGGGGTGTTAGCCCTGATGTGCAAGTCTACCGGCTACCAATCCAAACCGGAACACGACAATGTCGTTATGGCGGCAGGAATAGGTAGAGTAGTGGATTCCTACCCGGGAGAGTTGCTGCACAGCACTCTACCACCAGTGGCCATGTTGATAGTAACAAATTGTGGACAAATTACACACCAATAAGATCATTATAGGTGTGTGATTTGTCCAGAGATAACAGATATATGTATACTCTATCTAATTCGCTAATATTACATGAAAATTAGTCCAGTAGTTTTATTTTTATGTTTGTGGTAGATACATACTTCAATTTCTTTTTCAAACGATCCTACAATTAGGATTTTATTGTATTATAAGGGTGACAGTAAATTTATTTTTTGATTGGAAAAGTTTTTGTCACTTTGTAGATACCGAAATCGGTTATAGTCATAGACAATTACAAAATGGTATTTCTTTTCTATATTTCTAAAGTACTTCAACACCTAAGCCACGAGACAAAATGGCTTTTGATTTGGACGCTAAATGAAGGCAGATAATACGTATTACGTGAAATAAATTGATTCATAGCCCGAGATCCTCGAACAACCAGACGTTCAACATTTAAAAAAAAAACATTTTTATAATTGTATATCTTTATAGTAACGATGAAGTTACTGTTAAAAGCATTGTGGCTTTAACAAATGTTCAAGTGGATAATTAAATTAAAAATACATTTTTTTAAATATATCTAGAAAGTATTACCAGACAGACACGTACTATATTAAATATATTATAAAAAAAAACATTTAAACTTAATAATTATTTTAAATATACATTATACTAAAACCAATACAACTATTGAAAAAAAATATTCAGATTTTTGAAAAAAAACTGGACCTCAACTCGAGGATTAGCTTGGATTCAACACAGGGGACAATAATGCCATACAACAGATTTCATAATGGCTTATTGATCTACTGCTGGAATCCTTATGAACGGAACACGAAATTACTGATTCTTTAAATAAAACGGGTCAAGTAGAGTCGAACTCGCGTAAGAAAGGTTCCGTACCTATATCTATATAAAGGGCAAAAAATTTATTGAAGCACCCTTTATGTATTTATTTAATTATTTTTTAATATTTTTTGTTATAACGGCAACAGAAATACATAATCTTTAAAAATTTCGACTGTCTATCTGTTACAGTTCATGCAAAGACTGTCTTTCTGTCTGTCACATCCTGTGACAGACAGAAAGACAGTCTTAGTAATAGGGTTACGTTTTTACCCTTTGAGAATCCTTAAATCTGGGCATCGAGATTGAACAAATTCTTTATGACCAAGGTCTAGTCACATGATGTAATTATAGGATCTAGCCCATTTCCTCCATAATAAAGATATTACTTTTATGAATACTCACAAATTATTTATTTCTTATAAAAAATTTGATAACTTCTACTTTTTCAATAACATTAGTGTTTGCCATTGTGATATTCCGGTTTTAAAGTGAACTTACATACAACATAACCATGATACAAATACTCCAACCTTAATGAAGCAAAGCATCGTTAACGTTCAGTATCTGTAAAGACCATTAATTTTTACTACCAAAAAATCTATCTGTATTTAAAAAAGTACCTTTACGTCTATTATCCTCGAAGAAGTAGACAGAGGTGTGCTAGTATATCCACGACTCCTAAGTCTGGTAGATATACTAGAAAACACACGATTAGCCAAGGTACTAGGGCCCTGATATGATAGGTGGCAAGCCTATCGCCACTTCGGGCACATTTCAATCCCGAGCAATGTAATGCTTACTCAGAAAAATCTGAAAAACATTTTAAGAATAGTTGCCCGACCTGGATATTGAACCCGGGATCCTAGGCGGCTAACGGTATTAACAGGCGACAGCCGTACCGTTACACCACAGAGGCGATATTATTATTTATTTTCCAATATTTTCCAATATTGTAAGAAAACCTGCCTTATCTTTAAAAAGGCTTCAAAGACTATATCTTTATCAAAAACGCAAAGGAACAATTTGAAATCAAAATTAAATATTACTATAATATTATAAACGCGAAAGTTTGTAAGTATGGATGTATATATGTTTATCACTCTTTCATGAAAAAATACTGGACGAATTTTGATGAAACTTTTCAGTAAGATAGCTTATACACGAGAATAATACATAAGGTTTTGATCGGACCACATTATACAGAGGGTATGATTTGACGTAATAAGTATACGCAATAAGTATTATAAGTCGGAAAAAAATCTGCTCTTTGAAAGTTATCTATAATAAATAATTTACGCGGGCGAAACCGTGGGCGGAAGCCAGATTTATATAAATGTATCTCTCACTTCTCCGCGACACACAATGTCCTTGTATGTTTTCTATAATACAAACTCCCTGATGTAATCAAAAGGGACAGACTGGGTACAAAAGGGACGCCATCGTGAAATTGTCACTAAAGTGGCCCTAAAAGCTATAATAATGCCATAAAGCGATATTGTAGCCCTTTTTTATTATATGTATATTCCCTTAAAAGTATAAGGAACCTGATCTTGGTATTTTTATAATAGTTTAAAATTCTACTAGCTGGTAGAGTCTTGCAACGACTCGCCCGGATTGGTACCACCGCCTTACGACAGTGCTCGCCATTGTCGTGTTCTAGTTTGCAGGGTAGGGTTGCCGGTAAACTTACTCACGCAAGAGGCTTACCATCCCAGTCTCAGGTTGGCAACGCACCATTTCCACCTTTCGGTTCAAAGAATTTATTTCTCAAAAAAGAATATACCATTTATTCACTTATTTAGAGAAACTTATAACTATATACATAGTGTAATTACTTTATTTAATTTTGGCATGGTACTTATCGGATTTTACCTTATATCGGACCTTTGGTGTCTAAAGGCAACATGTATTTCTTATCATCAGGAAATCCGTCTGCTTGTTTGCCTTCCATTATCTTAAAAAAAAAATTCGATCGAATATACTTGTATTCGTGTATTCAAATTTGATCAAATTTAGAATTGGGCCGGGTTTACCTTCTAGGTTGTAGCCCCACTGTGTTATGACTGGGACCCTTGTCAAATCCTTTAGATTAAGCTGCAAACGATATCAACTAATGTGGACGCGAGATAAGCCCAGGACAAAGAAAAAGTATGATGATTATTACGAAGTTTTGGTATCAGGGAAAAAAATCTAAAATTGGAGTCTATAATTTAAATAACAGCTTTTTAACAAATGCACATATTGTATGTTTACAAGGTACATATTATATCAAAATATTTTTTATAGAATTTTTGTCTGACTGCCTATTTTGTACCCGTTACTCTCAGAAATGGTTGGGCTGATTTTGACGGTACTTTCACTGGCATACATCCGATGTAATAAGGAATAGATTAGGCTACTTTTGGTATTTTAGAATTTTATTTTAAAAATGTATTAAATAGAAAAACTAAATATAAACGTGGACGAAGTCGCGGGAACAGATAGTATAAAAATAAAATATTTAAAAAAATTATAATATTTTGAAGGGGATTTTTCTGCTACAATGAAGTTGTTTCATCAAAATCGATCATTCAAAATATTAACAACTGAGGTGGAATTGCAGCTACAACTTGTATATAATATTAGAAAAACATAACCCTCTTTCCGAAGTTGAGTGAAATGTAGAGCTTAGCTAGGAGATATTCGCGCTCTCCGTAGTAAGTCGTCTGAACAAGTGCCTATTAGGGAGCGACCGATTTTCAGTTTCAGTCAGACCTTCAAAGCAGTCGCTCGCTTGCGGGAATCAAATTGACACGGAAATATCGAATAATAATCCTTAAAACTTTCTCAACTTGTACAAATATTTAAAATTAATAGCAAAGTTTAAAGTTGTTAGTTTTAAATTTGGCTGAAAGTGAAAGTGTTAAGTTTAGTTTGGTAAGTTCCATTAAAAATTCACTTTTTAAATGTAACTATTTACACTGCTAGATTTTGTTAGGTCCACAAAAGTTTTTACAGAAAACACATCCAATATTTCCCGTCTTTTCTCGTCTTTTATGTTATGAGAAGCTGTTTTCATATAAAAGCACATAATATATTGCGATGTTAACTAATATTTACGGATCATTCGTACCGCCTAACAGTCAATGCATGTCGTGTTACCTTTTAGCTGAATTAATTTAGGGTTTGATGAACATAATACAATCATACAAAATAAATATTAATATGGATAGATATATAAAAGTATTTTATTATGATGAATACAAAATAATTTTTTGTTACCCTATAGAATAAATCTTAGAAATTATTTTCGGAAAGTGAAACTTTAATTTACAAACATTTCTGAACGCACTTTTAAATGTTAAAAATAATATTTTGTCATTATTTCTGTACGGACGCATAAATATTTGAGGAACTTCTATGTTAACTGCTTAATGCACTTTTTAACCTTTTTATTTGATTTTTAAAAAAATACAGACGATGCATAAATGTCAATAATTACTTACAGTATTTGACAGGATGGACAACAAATGTTTATTGAAAATTCATTTTTCATAATAATTTAATCATTGAGTTTTCCTTGTTTTGGTGTATTCTGCTATTCGAGGCGGAGACAAATGCAACGAATCAAAAACCATGAACATTGGTTCAGCAGATCTCGAGTTATAAGTGTTGTAACAAACCCGTCTTTATTTTAAATATATAGATTACAATGTATTGTAAAACCTATGTGTTTAGAAATAAAAAACATATTCCTGAGTAGGACAACGTGTTCCTCGACTTTTTCAGTTCATACGAAAGAGTCGTAACACTTTTGCATGAGATGCCTGATATGGCGACAGACTTGCCATCTGTCTTATCATGAAACCTAATATTGTCGGCTGATTGTGGGTGCATATGTGCCTACCCTTTCGGAAATGTATGTGACGATAATAATACGTTATGTGTTTAAAAATTGTTGTAATATTTATTACCTTTTTTTTAAAATGTATTTATGTTTATAAGAATTAAAGATGAAATATCGACAAAATTGATTTACAATGCGAAAGTAGTTCATAAAGGTATCATCCCTCGACCAATTTCCGAGGGTGGTGTCAAGAGCCTTCGAAACCGGCGTTTTTATAGTGATAAATGTGGAATAAGCTACTTAGGTATGTAGGGATCCTGACATTTAGCACTCGATACTCTCTGCCTATATCGCAAGGAACCTGGCGTTATGCATGTATGTGTGTATATTTAATATTTCGCATAGGCTTTTTATGGATTTGGAAAACAAATAAGCAAACTAATTACCCGAGTAAGAGACAACTAAGCGCTGAAAAAATACACTGAATAGTTCTGTAGCACACATATGGCGACGTCATATTGAGGTTCGGGTTCGATTTCCGACAGAGACAATCATTTGTATAATTAATATATTGTATTTTTTATATATATAACTATTTTACGCATCGTTATATAAACCATAACACAATCATGTAATTTTTTACTCTGGGATTACATCAATTTGTGTAATTTTCCCAGTGATAAATATTTATTATTATTATTTGTATACCATCTTTATCATCAAAAATTATTCTAAAAAGAAATTAACTTAATTATTTTGTCAAAAATCGGCATTAGTGGATCCGGTATACGTACCGCATCCGGTAAAAATAAAAGATGCCGCACTATATTACCGGATCCCATCTCCCCAAATATTGCACCAAAGAGGCTAACTTAATAAGTTTATTAAGTTTAAGCCCCGTATTATTTGAGCAAGTTGAAAATATATGCAAAGTGATATTATATATGCATACCCTATTAAGATAAGGGATGCTAAAGTATTGGGGTTGCTCTAGGGTCTAGACCCCTTTTTCTGAACAATTGTCTATTAACGCAATATTATATTTAAACAAAGAGATACAGTTTTACCTGTACCTGTACTGAGTTCATTAAAACTTCTTTTTTAGGTAGCGCTTGTAAAAAAGCCATTATTACAAAATAGAAGGTTACATTATCATGAATTATTATGAATAGTTGGTAACGCAATTTCTTGGTTTTACGTACTTTTAGGGTTCCTTGCGCAATGTATAAAAAATCTGCCTGTATGTCACCAGGCTGTATCTCATAAAAAAATTATCTCATAAATATATCTATTGCCGCTACAACAACAAATACTAAGAACAGATTAAAATATTTTTTGTCGTTAATAAATAACTAGCTATGCCGACGAACTTCGTACCACCCGCACTTAAGGGATGAAAATGACATTAGAGCCAAAACAATGAAAAAATCTTTAACTTTTAAATATAATCTCATTGTTTAAATTTGTATACTTTGTTATATCATATTTTGTTTAAATGTAAGTTAGTTTGTCGATTGTGAATTAATTACGCAGTAAAACCATTAATTGAAGTTTTTGATATACTTTACAATTTATAACTATGTTTTTCTTTTTGATTTAATAAATTAATTACAATAATTTCCAAACGATTTCTATACAAAATTATTTTCTGAACGACGGCGGGACGAACATCAAATATTTGACGGTAGAAAGTAGGCTTAGTTATTAAGGAAAACCGAAAATGTTTCTACTATATTCATAGCATTTTATTAAATGTATGGTATTAAAGTTTGAATTGATTTGTAAGTATTATTAGGAATCTTTTGTACGGGATATTAGAAAGTGTTATTTTTAAACTTTTTTATACTATTTCCTAAATTTTTCTCTCCGTTAGAACCATCCTATTCATAACCATCATACTTATAGGAATATTTGAAAAGATAATAAGCGAAATCGATTCAGCTGTTTTCGAGTTTCCAAACCAGTCCTATACTTTATCGCATTTTTTAAATATTTTCCACGTTCAGACACACAGACAGCCAGACTTTATGATATTAGATATTCATGGTTACAACATTAGAGGTAAATTTTGATTACCAACCCTCCTTAATTGGCATCCCTTGTACTGAAACTAAAAGCTTGCAACACCATTTACTATCTATATACACTAACGTACAACTCCCCGTCCGCCGTAAGACCCATATACAGAGAGTAGGTACTTATAGACCGACTCTAAAAGGTTCTCAATTATATAAATAAACAAATATATAATATTATTTTCTCTCAATTCTTGGTGGCCTAGAGGTACGCGCTTTGAATTTCCATTCGTGTAGTCCAATTTCAAACCCCGCCGCGCGATTTTTTCCAACTTATGTACATTTTCTGAGAACAAAAAAAAACAAGGAAACATCGTAAGGACACCCGGTTTCATTTAATTCGACCTAATCTAGGTTTAGGTCTTGTTTCTCTACTACTGAGTTGTCTACTGAGTTGCATAGGTCAGATTTTTTTTACGCAAAGTTTTTACGCAGAGGTTTGCTGGTGTCCTAGTAAAATTCCCTAGATTATGTAGTCGATCCCGACATCATCTACACTCTATACGTATTGTCTGCTGCTTGCTGTCTGCCAGTAAAAGTCCAGTCAAAATTGGTCCAGCCGTTTCAGAGACTAGCGGGTACAAACAGACAGACAGACAGACATAAATTCAATAAAATATAAATCTGATACTAGCTGTGTCCGCGACTTCATCCGCGTTTTTAATTAAATAATTTATTTTATACATTTCTAAATCTAAAATTATGTAATAAAAGTAACTTAAGCCGTTTCTTGTTACATTTGCTGTCTGCCAGTGAAAGTCCCATCAAAATCGGTCCAGCCGTTTCAGAGATTACAAACAGACAGACAGACAGACAAATATTCTAATAAATACCGTTTTGGTATTAGTAACTTGTAAACATACAAATTATGCATTTAGTAAAAAGCGGTTATTTTAATATTACATACAGACACTCCAATTTTATTAATTTGTATAGATTTAGTTTATTCTAATAGATATTTCTGTTACAGTGTTTGCTATTAAATGGAATCTTAAAAATGGTTTTGTTTCATAAATAAATACTTATACTGAAATAAACTTGAGGCATTTGTAAGCCGATTGAACCCAAGCTTTTATGTTAAACTGAGACCTCAAACAGATTTCGTAAGCCTCTTGATAACCACGAAATACGTTCAAACAAGCTATCAAAATATTTGAACATTTTAAAAGATCTCTCACAAAACATCTATGCAAATAAAAAAAATTGTACAATTAGTGTATATATACCAAAACCACAATTATTGGAACTTTTGTCTGTCTGTCTGTCTGTTTGCACCCGCTAATCTTGGAAACGGCAGGACTAATTTTGATGAAACTTTCACTCCCGGCTACTTTTAATTCAGAAATGGGTTTAATAAAATAATTAAATAAAAACGCGGAAGAAGTCTCGGGCACAGCTAGTATAAAAAAATATTTAAAAATACTTCATGTAGCTAAACGTTTTATTTTTTTACATTGAATATGTTTTTATGGGCTAAAACAGCGAACGAGCACACTTATCTCCTTATGGTAAGAGATGACAGTGGCCTTTAGATACCATAGATGTTGTCAGGCTATTAGATCTTATGTGCAAGTCGACTGGCTACCCTACTCTCGGGAATAGAACTCGACAATGTCTTTTTCGCGGCAGGAAAAAGATAATATGGTGGAACCCTACCCGGGAAAGTTGCTGCACAGCACTATAAAAATCAGGAGACCCGTGTGGTTGTTCACTAATATGTCTTTTATCCAAAAATAATATCAGATAGCACAAATATTACTTTATAGGTATGTAAACCGAATAAAACCATAATATCGTAAAAATTGACGTTGTTGTTTGTTTGTCATCACAGGTATGACAATCAACTTCTACGTAATGTAAAGTCGTGAATCTCTGTCTGTATACTAAAAATATTTCAAAAAATGAGGCTCCTGAAACTCAAACAAAAATCCAATTAAAATCAAATTTACAATAGTTATTATCAGTGTAAGAAACATATATATTACACATTTTAAATCTCCCATTTCTGTGAGGAAAATACCAGCACCTGGCAACTTAATTTATTTACTTGTCTAATGCACTTATATCTATCTACCCACAGTAATGTAGATTAATGATAACAAACAAAAAATATCATGAGTAACATAGGTTTTAGCCCTAATGGTGCTGTAAAAATGCGAAACTATTCGGCTTTTTAAACAACATTTTTCAATTATGTAGAGGTGGTCGTTATTACAATAACAGATTATATAACGCGTTATTATCGCACAACCGATAGCGAAATTATTGAATTCTTACTCATTCTATTATTGTTGTTGTTATTACGAAAAAGAGTAAGGGAGGTAGTAAAAAAAGGCTCGTTTCTCTGACTACGATTTTATACCTTTTGCCAACTAATAGCTAATAATATAATAACAGTTTACGACAACAGTTATTGAAAAATAACAGAACAGTTTAATTCATTATTGGCACATAGCCGTTATTGTCACCTCTACAGTTACACATATAACTCTTCTGGCCAGCTTTTTGTGCGCCTTGTAATCGCGTGTTTAAATCAAAGATTGGTTTCGCAAGCCTTATTAGAGCCAACAAAAAATAATACCAGTCCTAGGTGAATTTACAGTGTGAACGACATGATGAGATCATGGAAACAATCACTTCTAATAGAGTTATCTGCAATATTCTTCTTCTACTATCAATACAAAACTAGAGTCTCAGTGGCCTAATGGTACGCGCTACGGACTTTCATTTCGGTATCCAGGTTCAAACAGTAGCAGGTACATTACAAGTACATTTTCTGAGTGCTCATTTGGTGGAGGAAAACATTGTGAGGAAACTCGGGACTAAAAAAAACGACTTACGATGTGTTCGATTCCTGTGGCCTATGGTCTGCTGGTACATATGGATCCAAATCTTCTCTCGATCCATTATAGGCGAGCTCGATTCTGAAAAAAAAACACATATATTTTTTAAATTCTGGGTAAAAACTTAGGCAAGTCCATTATTACCCATTTTTTGGGGATAACCGGACAATTTTGTTGACTTTAAATCTAAATCACCCACAAAGATATCACAGATGCAGGGACCTAAGAGTTATGTATTCGTATTTATTGCGTATTTCGTATTTTATCTTATAAATAACTACAATGGCGTGCTATGCCACAGGCAACAGCTAATAAAACGAATAAAAATCGCTCAAGTTCGAGTCAGACTTGAGGACGAAGGGTTCCGTATCGGCTTTTAGTCAGGTCAGGTCGTTTGTTGTATCAGCTGTAAAAAATTGGTGACAAACAGATACATAGCCTTCTGTGAACCCTTAAAATTCGCTCTATGCATGTTAGTTTATAATTTGAATTAAGAACTCCTTGAGTGAAGGAAAATATTGTGAGGAAACCCGAGATTTGTGCCCGATATGGCCTTGCCACCTATCACATTATAGGACCTAATATAGTCGGCTAATCGGGGTGCATGTGTACTCCTGCCTACCCTTTCCGGGATATAGGTGTAACGATAATTTTCATTTTTGAACATTAAACTTAATAGTAAATGAAGAAGCAACGTTTCAAGGTCAATCAGATATTTCTTTATCAAGATATTTCATCACGTTTGTATTTTATCACAAAGTAATTGAAAAATCTTAATGCAAACATTCCACCTCGAATAAGTCACGTGTTGACGAGAAGCGTGACAGAAGGTCGCTGATGAATAGAATGCGGTTAATTGTCGCAGGTGTTTCGTAATTATTTTGTTACTATTAGAAATGAAAGCCTACGTATAAATTTTTAGGAACCCACTTACTGCAATCAGGAGAACCATGTGCTTGTTCACTGTCTTATTCCACAAAAAAATTGTGTGTGAAAACATGACCCTTCACCAACCCTGGCCCTTCCGTACCGACCGTAACCGATCTGTCGTATTCGCGCTTTCGTGCAAATTGTCCTAGCTCCCTACACTTTTTTCCTACTAGTCCCTTGGTTATTCTCTCCCTCTAAGGGGGCTAATACACACCACTTTAACTCTTCTACCAGGCTAAGCTTTGCAGAAACCCCTAAATAGTGTGAAGTTCGCCTCCGAGGACACAAGTTCCGCAAAGTACACTGGACCCACCTTGCGTCCATCCAAGTAAGAAGCACCTACCGCTATGGTGCGTACATCACGTACTAACAGAAACCATGACCTCGATATTCTTTGGCTTCACAGCACCCATAAATCCCAGACCCCCCAAGTGTGTGATAATAGTTTGGAGGCCAAAAAGTAGCATAGGCTACTTTTTTTTCCTGATATCTAAACGAGTTCCCGTGGAATAGTTAAAAAGTATAATACGCGGGCTTAGCCACAGTCATATATTTGATGACCTTAGGCTACGTATATATAATCTTATACTATGAGGGAACCCGTTTTCATGTTTGGAAGGTTATACCAATAATAATTACAACAGGATATTATCCGCAGCTAAGCCTGTATGTTAGAATTAATCAACTAGCAACCAGTTTAGATATCGGGATAAAAAATAGCTTATGTCATTCTCAAGGGTCTAAGCTATGTGAGAAAATACCACACAAAAAAGTATACCATAGTATTACTCCATTACGACGTTAAATACTAACAAATGCTCTTTTAAAATAATTATATCCTTATAAGTGTTATCCTATCGTTTGTTTTCTGAATGCGTTTTGTAGTTCTGGACTTATGTTTGTTTTATGCATACCATCAAATAAACTAGCTGTCCCGGCGAACTTTATTAATATTAGTTTTTAACAAAACATAAAAAAATAGAATAGGGGTTTTCGGTCATTTTTCTGTACAATGCATTCAAAAACACATTTTAGAGAAAAATCGTAACAGTATTTTTTTGTTTAAAATGATACAAAAACATAAAAAAATACCCGAGGCAAACATATTAGTTTTTATAATTTTGTTGAAAAATTGTTTAAAAAACTTTCTGATGGGTTGGCAAACTAGTTTGGAATCATGCAAATTCGTTTTTAAGCGACTATTTTGAATTTTTTGCAAGAATCATCAAAGTTTAGCTATCGGAAAAAATTTGGCCACGGGGGCGACCCTGGTGCCTAGACTATTAAGATAATGTCATATTTACGTTTAGGTCACTATGACTATATGTTCATGAAAAACCTTTTCTTAATAATTAGAAAATATGTATGATTAATATTTTTTGTAAGCATAACTAGTGAAAGGTAAATGAATATGCAAGAGTATGCAAAACATTATTAATTAGAAACTATAGTATTCAAATATAATAGAGATCATAAAATTATTCTTCGAGTATAATGCATTATTATAAATTTATGATATTGTATTTAACGAGTTGTATTAAAACGAGTTAACACATCAACAAAAACTAAACTAAACTAAATGGATTTTTTGCTGTTATCTAAAACAAGATTTTCAAACCGGTAAATTCGTTTTTATGAAATAGTCGATAAAGTTACTACCGGTTAAGCCACTTTTACAAAGTATCTGATATTTATTGCTCCTGTAATAATGAAATCTATAAAATAATTAATGAGTTTGTAACATTAAATTTTATAAACATTACGAGTATAACGATGTGAAAGTCTTAAGTATGGTCATATCACTCTGAACAAGATACGGCGAAGTATTAAGTGTGATTATAATATTAAGAGTTTTGTCTTTTTATAGAAATTTTGAGTTAAGGAATACATGTAGTACAAAAAAAAATATCCCCCCATTAAGGCACGAGTAATAGACTAATATGGTGGTTACATTAACGAGTCATGTCATTGTAGAGTTGATATTTACAAATATATTATGACATTGCTTATGGGGGTAGGAGATAAAACTGTGTGTATATCTTTAAATTAATTAAAAAGTTGTAAATAAGTGTTATTTGCAAAAAAAAATTAGTTCTTAAGCATATTTTTTTCGAAATTACTAAAATTTGAAATATATGTCAAAGTAGTTTATGATAATATGTCTACATATACTATAAGCTAAAAGTATTAAAATAAATATTGTTTTTTTTAATATACCTTGACATATTTAATGAAAATAACAATGTTTTGCTCCGAAAAATTGCTTAAAATTCAATGCACGTGCGTTTCATTTCAAATAAACATTTTATATAAATCTAATAAAACAGTTTATCGTTGTATTAATTCTGATAATATAATTAGACTGATTATATTTCGTTTACAAATGGAAAAGAATCTGCATACCTTAAGGGTTTAGTGGCATTAAGCGTCTATGTAAACCGCTTAAGCACCGAGGTCGTTAACATTCTTAAGTTTTCTTGAAGTTTTCTGCACTGTATTTAAAAAAAGCAAAAAATAGCATGCAATCCATCGCTTATGTGAACGCAGGTTTATTTTTGTCACTTTATATGGATATATTGTCTTTGTATAAGTATATTTGGTTTTTAATAAAAAATGTAGGCCTTATAACAAAAATGCTAAGTGATCGGAATATCGTCATTTGTTTTGTATCCATGAAAATACATTCTTATGTAATGAATGCCTATGGGCGTCTTTTTTTATTAATTTTTTACGGTAAAACGTCTAAACTGACAATAATTTAAGTATAAAAATTCAAAGTTTGAGAAAAGACATAGGCTAGTATTTATCTCAAAATCTAAACAGGTTCCTATGGGAGAGTTAAATAGCTTTAAATCACATGCAAAGCCGCGGGAAACAAGCTATATATCACATTTTAAACACGTACTTCAATGCTTGTTACGGATGAATTAAACAAAAACTTGTTAGTTTTTCTAGGATTTATCTAAGTGGTTTTATGCTACAGGCTTAAGTCGTGAGAGAGTTAAATAAATGTGTATTTTATAATATCTGCTAGAGTATATTAATCTATAATAATATTATAAAGAGGAAAAGTTTGTTTGTTTGTTTGTTTATTTGGTTGTAATGAATAGGCTCCGAAACTACTGGACCGAATTTTAAAATTCTTTCACCATTCGAAAGGTACCTTATCCACGAGTAACATAGGCTATATTTTGTTT
The DNA here is from genome assembly GCA_018236625.1 of Lasaia peninsularis. Lineage (NCBI taxonomy): Eukaryota > Metazoa > Arthropoda > Insecta > Lepidoptera > Riodinidae > Lasaia > Lasaia peninsularis. Next base: position 16,269 of record DVZL01001853.1, read on the forward strand.
TGTAAACAAATAGGGTTCCTTAAGATATTTGAGTTTTTCGGACACAAGGTAAAAAAAATCAACCACAAAAGTTGCTTATTTTGCGTACGCTGCCTAAACTATCAAAGATAGAACCATAAAATGTTATAATTAATTGGAGATTTTATAAATATCTACAAAAAAGTCCGCGACATATTATACCTTTTTTTGGTTACAATAAATAGCATTTATTTTACTCATGCTATTAATCCTTATAAAATAAAATGTTTAATCACTAAGTACAGTTTATGTAGATAATATTTGGTCTTTGAATGATTAAAATTGGACGTTTG
>DVZL01001854.1:0-16577 GCA_018236625.1 Lasaia peninsularis
GTGACAGCTGGCAAATTCGTCGCCATATTGGATTCAGATCCCGGGTTTACTCACGATGTTTTCCTCAACCGTAACAGCACTTATAAAATGTTCTCAAGTTAGACAACTCATTGCACATGGCCGGATTCAAACCTGAACTACCGAAATGGAAGTCCGAAGCGCGTACCACCATCCATCGAGACTCATAGATTTTCTGATGCCATAAATGTTTAGACAACCTGAAGCTTAATATATAAATATCTTGCATATATTGCTTGCGTATATTTGTATATTGTACGCTAAATTATTTCAGATCGGGGTTTGGCAATTAAAAGGATTGACTTTATGACGCCAGGAATATGTAGTTAATAAGGTTAAGTAATAAGATATTACAGGCTTCACATAGTTAATATGCAAAGAATAAAAAGCTAGGTCAATATCAGTAAAAAATAGCAAAGTACGAGTTGGCTTTTGCATATTGGTTCGGCACGGCACCGTAATATATATCGCGATGTAAAAGCGATGTCATTATCTACTAACTATAACAACAGCAAAAAACGTGTATTAATTATTATAATAGAAGCATGCAAGTATACTATAGCTTACGCGATGCTATTAAAGCATCATCAGTGTACACAAATAGAACGAAATTTAAATATGCACAGCGCCATCTATTGGTCGGATTAGGTCGTTCGTTGTATTGATTTTGTTTATAACATGTTTACTTTATTCAGTATTTTTGCTTATAGCGACAATAGAAATATATCATCTGTGAAAATTTCAACTATATGTTACGGTTAATAAGACACAGTTTGGTGACAGATATACATACCGACAGCGGAGTTTCAAATATATAATTTTTATGATTATATAATTTGATTATAATAATAACATTTTTACTCTTTTGTACGGTACCCTGAAAGGCTAGGTTAATGTATATAAAAAGCTAGGAAGTATGTAAGCAATGTCCAGGTGTTCTCTACGTTTTAAATAATATGCAAGAATGTATAATATATGTATTATTTATACTAAATGTATTGATAATTTTACACACAGCGAACTTTAGCACCTTCGACGTTTTTAATTAAATTATGTTAACTTATTTAAAACTAATCAGGGAAAAATTATGTAGGTGTTGCTATTTTAGATTCATATTATTATACTAAACTGTACAAATATGTTTTGAAATGATTTTTAATAAACATTGCTTTTTTTACTCGAAATAACTAATATATATATATGAAAGAAATACGCGGAGACATATGTTCGAAGAACTTTTTGAAAAGAAACCAACAAACCACAGTTAAAAAAAAACTGAGATATAATTTGATATTTTTTAGTATACATTTCTTTCCTAATTAACATAAAAAATGTAACAATCTCGAGTGCGGACGCAGATTAAGAAAAGAATTACAGTTTTAAATCGCGATATGAAAGCGATGTCATTAAGGCTCGACACCCCACCCCCTGATCCTGGGGGATCATCCCAGGACCGGGCGGACTAGGGGGGGCAAATATCAACGAACTCATGTTCCGTACGGGGACGGCTTCTCGCTTGCTTTTCACATACTGTTGGTAAACAATCCCGTACGTTTATTATATTATAAAATCTATTTCGGTTAGATTTCATTAATTGTTTTGTTTAAAATGACGAACAATGGCCGGCCCTTCTGATTGTAATTATAATCGTCTATAGATGTTGCTGTCGCATCCCTTAAAAATGGGATACAGACAAAGGTATACTGAAACTAACAAGATGATTTGGTGCACATTCATGATTTTTATGTATTTTTTAAGTAAGACCTTCTGGACAGACTATCTGGAGTAATAAAGCTAAATACAGTAATGACAAAATCTATTGCAGAAGTCTGCCATTTAGGTTGACCACACAAATTAAATAATTACGATATATTAAAGTCACGTCTTGTGTACAAATAATGATTAAGTTGTTTCTACAGCCATTATTCAATAATAATTCAGTAATTTAAACGAGTGATATTTTTACTAGCGAGCGATATAACAAACCTTTATTATGCATGTCTGTGGTATTTATATCTGTAACTAGCTGTCCCGGCAAACTACGTACCGCCCGCGCTTACGGGTAAATGATTAAATGACCGATTCTCAGACCTACCCGATATGATATACACACAAAATTTCATGCGACTGGAACAAGATAAAATGCATCCTATGTCTGTCTCCTGGTCCTAAGATATTTCCTCACCAATTTTTAACCAAATTGGTTCAGCCATTTTTGAATAATAAATAGTGGAACACTACTTTCTGTAATATTTAGAATTGATAGAGTAACGTTAAAGCTCTGAAAGTAGCAGAAAACATTCAATTCTAATTGTTGTTTTGATTTGTAGTAAGTATTTGAACAAATTATTAAAGTCCCGTATTCGTGCCCTTTTATATGAGTAAAGGAGACAATTTCACAGGTTTTTTTAAAGCGATTCAGGAAATTGTATGCTTAATACATTTTTGCCAATTGAAGAAAGCTCCTTGATGATCAACCGATGGAACGAGGAGTAATCATGTCAAGTTGAGGCTACAAAGCCCGCGTCGTGACAACTTATTAAAACAATGTATGATACTATTATTCCTTTGCTGATTAGCAAATAGTTATAATTTAAAATATATATTATTTCAAGCTGTAAACTCTGAACATTGTTCTTGGTTTTGAAGAATAATATTGTATAAATATATATTATATGGATAATATCCCTAGGGATCAAACATGGGAAAATAAATTGCAAAAACTTTATCTAAATCTAGATTTTTAAATTGTATATTTTTTTAGATTACACCTGGTTGAGTTAGATGTCAAAATGGTATAATTTTACATTTGTTCACGAGACCCTTTACCGTACTAGACGTGAGTTTCAGTGAAAGTATGTATGACAAACCAACACACCACTGATTTGAATGAATTATCTACAAGAGTTATGTTATTAAGATTTGTTAGTTCAATAACAACAGAAATTTTTATTATAGCTCTTTTTTTATAACGGCAATAAAATAAAAATATTTTTTTACCAAAACAAGAGGTTCCTTGAGGTTGGTTCCTTGAGGTCCAAGAGGTTGAACCTTCGTTATCGTCAGCCACAGATAATTATTATGGGTAATTTTTTTTGAATATAATGACAGATGACAGATTTTTTTAACAAATATCGGAAATAGAAATTGTTTTTCTTAAGAATTAATTATTTAATGTGATAATTACCAGTACCTTGCAGATGCCATTAAAAAAAGAGCTAGAAATTTGAATATTCTGTTTTTAATCTGTGGGAAATATGTTTTATAATGTCATTAATTTTTGTAAATTTTTCTACGATACCTTTAATTTGAAAAATCATTGTTTGTTTTCACTTAACTCATTTAAATTTTATTGCTAATTTTTTGCTAATATTACCCCAATCCCATCACAATCTTAATAATACTCTCTACTATTGTTTTCAAAAAATGTATTTCACATCTTAAAACCCTTCTGAGAATATTGTTTCAAATCATTTCGAATTACCTACGAATCTACAAACAAAGACTTTGAAAATTGGATTAAAACATATTTTAAGTAGGTTTAATATTTTCAATCGTAACGTTATATTGTTAATAACAGATAAAAAAAAATATTGAACTTTTCTAATAAGATAATAGATTTTAACAACATATTTTACTTTTATAACAAACGACGCCGTAATTCTAATCAGAAAATAAAAACATTTTTAAATTATTATAAGGCAATTAATTTTTAATGTTGTTACCAATTATTATTAGACATCAGCTTTATGTTTTCTCTTGCAAATGACAGTAACATGATATATATCTACTTTCCAGTACAAACAAATATATTTCATCATATTAACAATGGTGAAATTGCAAATACAAAGTTTGTTTAATTGAATAAATAAGTCATCATTATAAAGCGTCCAAATCTGTTTGCGTAATAGCGACAAACATCCAAACTTTCTCAGCAGTATCATTTACAATCTCATAAGAATAATTTTGGTCTATGAATCACAAGACTTCCTGGACAACTGGCGTTAAAGTTATTTTAGATTTACATGTACTTGTAATAAATATATTGCGTACATTGGTATAGGAAAATAGAATGATGTTGGAAAAACAAGTTGATTGATGTAGCTTACCGGTCTCGGTGGCCATGGCCGGTGGCTCGGAGGGCGGCACGGCTGGCTCTGGGCGTGCGCGCGCGCCGAACACCTCAGCTCGCGCGCATTCTACTCGTGCTCCAAACGATGCCACTTTCAAAATTGTCACTTCTCTTTATATCTCTAACACGACGGATTTTCTTACTTCCGACAACGGATTATTTACGTTAAGTACGCTTGGACATTTAGTTTCAAATTCTGAAAAACAATTTCTCATTAAGATTTCAGAATATAAACGCGTAATTCTTTGTATTCTGACTCACGACTTGTAATATGTATATTTCGAGTTTTTCAATTCAAAATATTCTATGAAATTGAATCGAAATATTAATTACAAATTAATATCGTGAGACTCTACATTTATTTTATTATTTAATTGTTAACTGAATCACGTATAGGTGAACTACGTAAACAAATTTTAATACTACAATCAAAAAATTAAAGTGGAATAAATACTATTGAAAAACAATTAAAAGCTTAAATTAAAATATATTTCACGGAATTGCATAACAGCTTTAATAACTATTGCGTTAAAAACTTGCGCTGTGCGCATTTATTTTAATTGAGAGTAATTTAGGTAATAGTTCAATTATGTTGACGATTAATAAATAATTATTGAAACAATTAAATCATCAACGTTTACGCTTTAATAATTCCAAATAGCTCACGATATATATACTCGCGTCCACGTGACGAGAGTGAAAATGAAAACTCAATTAACACATTACACGCACTCAGGCACTCCAGCGCAAAAATTGGGGGTTCGGGGTGATTATGACCGCGTTCATCACGAGGGGTGTTAATTTAGGGCCCGATGCAACGATCGATGGCGCGCCCTGCATCGCCACAATAAGGGAGGAGCGGGCAGATAGAAATCAATACGATGTCCATCATCGCTTGCACCCTCCCCTCGGTCTGAACCGCCTGCGCCTTGCACCCGGAAAATGCATTTTTCGCGACGTTACCGCTTTTCACCGGACACGTTTTTCAGTTAACAATCGAAATAAACGTCGTATTAAAGGGACGTACTCGTGCAATATTTTGGTGTTGTTTCGATATTGGATGCACCGGTGGGTTTGTTTGTAGTGTGTACGCGCGTGCGATCGGCGGCACATCACGCGGGCGACTGACGCCCCGCCACTCGGCGAGAATAAACAGCGGGGGTGAGGGTGTGGGGCCGAGGGGGGCGGGGCAGTGCAGCCTGCACGCCCACGGGCCGCCCTGCGTGTCGGCCGGACACTTGCATGAAAGCTCGTAGCCACCGACGCTCGCGAGACTCGGCGACGCGGGACCGGAAACTGTTCCTCCACTCTACATCTCTACGTCCTTACGTCCTTAACAAACTGTTTATGAGTTTGTTCAAATTAATACGCTGTTTTAAACACGACATTTTAGTACAGTTCCTTTTGGTTAGTTTTAAGCAATATCTGCTTACTTATTGTATGAATTTTTATTATATAAAAAACTTAAGTAACATTAATTATAATTAAATATAAGACGAGATTGACAAAAAAAAATGTTTCATTAGGTTATATTTGTATGAAATATATTTCATATAAATTAATTGTATCAAATTATCAAAAGTTTATTAAATAAATATCGTCACACTTATATTCGAAAGACAGAGGTAAATATGCACTCACGGTTAGCCGACGATATTAGGTGCCATTATGTGAAAGGTGGCAAGTCCATCGCCATATCAGGTACAAATACCTTTTCCTCACGATATTTTCCTTCACCGTACGACCACTCAGAAAATGTAAACGAAAAGTTTATTGATTTTAGAATAACGTACATATTTTTAGAATAAATTAAGTACTCGTACAATATAAGTATAATAAATATATTATCATAAAAACACTTTTAACCTACATTAAGAATGAAAAAAAAAATGAACTTGTTTTTTTAGTAACACGATTTTATTTGAAATAAATATTTTCGGGATTCTATATTATACATCGTTTGCGCTTGATAAAACTTCCACATATTCATAAGTTAAATCTTAAGTTTAAGCCCTGATGATGCTGTAAAAAGCGAAACCGGTTGGCTATTACAATAATAATTTTTAGTTATAAGTTATATGTGAAAAAGTACATTGTGTTTGTCATTTAAAATATAAATGTTTTCTAATTGTGTTCCTTGATCGTTCTTACTGTTTTTTGGGAATTAAAAAGCAAAACAGACTATATTACAGATACCAAAGCTGATGGGATATCGTTAACGTAAGTCCGAGACATTGAACCACTTGTATAAGTAAAAATCAACGTCCTTACTCTTTTAAAAACGTTATTTAGTCAAGAATAGATGAAGAAATCACCCTGAAATAATTGAACAATGAAACATCTTGCTCTTACTAACTAAGGGACGAGTATAAAAAAATCCGTCAAGTGCGATTCGGACTCGCGCACGAAGAGAACGCGCATTATTCATAAAAACGACACAAAAATCACGTTTGTTGTATGAGAGCACCCTTTATATATTCATTTTATTCTGTTTTTAGTATTTTTTTATAGCGGCAAGAAAAATACATTATCTGTGAACATTTCAACTGTCTACGTATCACGGTTCGTAAGAAACATCCTGGTGACAGACAACAGACAGACGGAATATGGATTCTTAGTAATAGGGTTCCGTTTTTTACCTTTTGTATACGGAACCCTAAAAATAGTTTGGACATCGCGTGAGACTTTGCGACGCGGATATGAGAACGGTTTCGTCGTCTCTACGTCCTAATATCACTTCTCGACCAATAAATTTTTATGACTTTTATTTTCTTGTATAAATTACATCAAATTTACAATTATAAACGAGTAAATTAAAAACATGAAAGTCATCAAAGGCTAAGGAGTCATGTTTTGAACTTAAATGTTGATCTACAATATCTTACGAGCCGTTTTTGTACAACAAGGTTCACTTCGCAACCGAAGCATCATCAGGAGAACGTCTACAATATATTTTTAATTGAATATGGATTTCATTTTTGTTTAAATATGGATTTCCAAAAAGTAACGCATGAGTCTATAAATTAAAAATGTTTATGTTCATCTAATAGCAGCATTAACTTTCCATAAAATAATAATCGAATTCGGTGCATCGAAATAAATCTCCTTGAAAATTCATTTCCTGGAACGGGATAGATCCAAACACTGACACTAAAATATAGAGTTTGGGTTGCGAGCAAATCTGAGTAAGCTGTCATAGAACTGACATCTAATAAGATCACTAAAATCACTAAATCCTTGTTATATTATGTATTTTTACGCCTGGAATATTTTTTTAAAGTATTTACTATACATAACTGTATAGCGTCAGATGACACCAACTGTGGTATTTTTTCAACCTGACACGAAAGATATTAAGCCTAATTAAGTACCTCCCTAAACAAGAACATAAGAGTGATAGGCATGGATGTCAAGATCATGCTAAGAAAAGGTGGTAGCTTAATTTATATAAATCGTTGCAGAAGTCGGAGGAGGAGTAAACCTTCCGTATATTTTTTCCGCTACCGTTTTATATGCTACCGTTATAAGGTAAGTGATATAAATAGTTGTTACTAAGCGGAAATCCATACTTAACAAAAATTTAAAAAATCTAATTTGCAACATTTTGTTTCGCAACCGAAGCATCGTCAGGAGAACTTGATCGAGTCCAAAGGGTAGAACTCTGCTTTTTGGTGGTAGTTACCAAAATAATATTTAATTTTTGTTAAGCATTTTGTATTCTATCAACATGTCCATCGCCTATCATCCTACAGGGTACAAAAATGATACCGTTGTGATATTTCAATTAAAATACTTTGCGGTATTTCAGTGTTACCAAATACAGTTTTACGTCTCTCCAAAGATTTTACGACTTTTATTTTTAATTTACAGTGATATAAATAACAACGAGAACGTTTTATAGTGTCACTAGTTTATACGCAACCTTTGGCAGACAATAAAGAATGGAATGGTTTTGATGGATTTTAAATGAGTCGATCTCTGTTTGACGAAGATTGTTTTTTAAAAATCAGCTACAATTTTTTATCTTGTATGTTTAAAGTCAAGTGTTTAAAAGTTCTGACAATTCCCAATTATTTACACACTGACTACAACTTTTCATGGTTAATAGTTTAAAAAAGTTGAGAGGTGTCAAAGGACCCTTTGACAAAATTCGTACAGCCTCACATAGATTACTAATAACAGTCTGTTGTCATGGGAACAAGTAAAGGTTTTTTCCTATGTTCCTTTTATCCTGATTAACACAACCAAGAAATAATTAGTAAACTCTTATTTAATTAAAAAAAATGGTTTCGTTGTCGCGTAATGAAATTACCAAGGGAAAAAGAAATTAATTTTTCATTAGAAAATATGCAATATATAATTTTTCCAACACACATACAACATCAGTCTATTTTATCACACATAAATAATTCTTATAGTGATTCTAAGTTTCTAATCTAAATGCTTTGTATTTTTTAAATTTTTTTTAAGCAAAAAAAATGTAAATTTAAAAGAGCAGAATATTCTGACATTAACACGTTTAAAAAAATGTGATTAAGTTTTCAAATTGCGTGTATTGATAATATTTTTTTACAAAAATACATATTATTATTAAAATTGTCAATTTCTTATAATGCTTTGTTTTTTTCATGAGTCATGGAAAAACTTGAATATTATCATCACAAGCCTCTTCGACTCTTGAATGGACTTACTCGCCTAATAGGATATAGGGAATCTCTTATTATTTTATTTAACATTTTTTCTTTAACATTTTTTTTGTTAATAATTATAACACATTTTTATCATACATAGTTAAACATCTTTAATTTGAATTAGATATATATGATACAAAGCCCTACTCCTCTTATCTTGAGGCGCTTACTGAAAACCGGCGTTGCAGTTTCAATGATCCTTTTACCAGTAATCTAAGTTAATTTAGTTGAACATTTTGTTAAATGTAAGATTTTTTTTAATACTATTTATTGTAAACTATCTGGGAATAAACGTTTTCTATGTCTATTAGGTAAGTACATTAGACACCTGTATCAAGAGGACATATATTTTAAAAACCTCGTATAGAAACCAAGCGTAAACAGATACGACAGGAGATTATGTATGAGATAATACATATTAAAATTAGTTAATAGCCTCCAAATTAATTCTAAATCAATATTTCGATGGCGAGGGTGGCAGACTTATAGGCGCCCGTCGATACACAGATTTGGTATTTGGAAGCGAAATAAAAAATAAAATCTCTATTGAATACCAGGTAACTAAGTTTATAAATAGAAAACTTTAAATTCATTATATGTTTGTATACATGTGTGCGTGCGTGCTTATGTATGTGTGTATGTGTGCGTTTGTGTGTGCAGATAAATGTCCTCTTCATTCGATATTTAAATCAAAGTCATATGTAGTCTTGTTCTTTTAAATTAGGTTTGTTGTAAGGAGTTGTTCTAATTTATTTTGATGTATAGGGTATTTCAAGGTTTTTTTGTATTTAATTTTTTTGTTTTTTTTTTATGTTGACCCATGGGGGTAGATAATGTTTTACGCATTTATTTCTCCTTTTGCATAACATATTCGGTATAATATGCTGCACAAAAAGATTATATGAAGAAAATAAAAATAAATCATATTTTTTATATTTCCAGCGCAACTTATTTCGTATATTAAAAATTGCGATTCTAAAAACATAAGTTTGAAGATATTTTCTTACATAAGTATAAGCTTTCTAATAAATAGCCCACTGCTAATAGCAGTGGGCTATGATGATGATAATAATGATGATAATCTTTAGAATATTGGAGAGATAAAAATGTTTGTGATTAGCCGCTTATTACATCGATGTTACATAATTCGTAGATTAATGTAGTAGTGCACTCTTAATATTATGTGAAAACCCATGAATATAAAATAGCCCGCTGAGATTCTTTCGCCAGATCTTAATCTAGGTCGTATTCTAATCTGGTTTTATTTTTGGGATGTCACCGGTGGCACGTAATGGATTTGAAAATAATCGAAATAAAAGCAACTAAATTTCTACTCAATATTTCACAGATATCGACTACTTTGGTCCATTAAATCATTCGTCTTAACAAATCATATTTTCTGAGGATTTTTACGTTCTATTATGAGTACCTGGGCGACCGAGCTTAGCTCGGGTAGTTTTTTATATCAGTGTCTTTCACCTACTGAAAAAAATGCCATCTGACGGTAAGTCTACGAAACCGGAGTCGGTACTATTTTACACCATGTGCTACCGACAGAGTTGTATAGATGTCGTGATTTTGAAGACCTAGACCTATCTAGATTTATTTTTAACTCATATGACCTATTAAGATCAATTTTTTACCGCCCCAAAACACCTAGGTACCAAATTTCAGTGAAATCGTTAGAACCGTTTTCAGATCGCCGGCCGGTATGAATAAATATACAAAAATTGCTCGTTTAAAAGTATTAGATAAGTTATTTGATGAAATAGGAAGGAATATTTGTATAGTAAACTTATTTAGACTACCTCGTTAGTCGAGGGGCTATCTATAAATATAATAAAAATGTAGATGAGTGAATTCTGTACATTAAAGATATTGAAAAAATTGGCCTCAGAGACTTTAAATAGGCAGTAAAACACTTTTTTTATTTTTTGTCTGTCTGTCTGTCTGTTATTAATAACACACTTCCGATAATCCGTGAGGCACAAGTTTGATTCCTAACAGGAGGATGCATTTGTAAAATGGACATATATTTAAGGGCTAATATGTACCATTATGATTTCTCAAAAGAATTTTATGCAGTTATTTTAAATTTAATATGAAAATCCGACTTAAATTTCAACAGTATGTCATCTCAATAATAAATAAAATATACTTACTTATTATTAACCGGCCGGCCGGTGGCCGGACTGTTAGACCTTATAATATGTAAGACTATCCTATCCTCCGGAGTATTGTAGTAGTCGAGCGTAGTCGGTGTTCGACTTTGAGCGAGATCCGAAGCTCGATTCCCGGCTAGGGCAACTTGATTTCAAGTTTTTTTTCAGGTTATCTTAAAAATAAATATTAGATTTGATAAGTGTCCAATATGGCGACACCTGTTACATCATGGGACCTAATCATCATCATTATCATCATCTTAGCCATAGGACGTCCACTGCTGGACGTAGGCCTCCCCTACTTCTAATTAGACCTATCAAAGGCGGCCTGCATCCAGCGAGTTCCTGCGTTTCCCACTATATCATCGCTTCATCTGGTTGGTGGACGTCCTACGCTGCGCTTACCGGTCCATGGTCTCCACTCTAGAACCTTCTGGCCCCATGGGAGCTAATATTTTCGGCTAATTATGGGTGTCGAATGTGATGGCTAATTATGGCTCATCATGTGTGACTCTGCCTACACTTTCGGGCAAATGTTCGTAACGATATTTATTTGATACTAGGTGTACCCGCGACTTCGTTCGCGTTTTCATTAAATTACTTTATTTTATACATTTATAAAATAAAATTGTAACACAGAAGTAGCCTAAACCGTTCCTTGTTACATTTAGCTGTCTGTCAGTGAAAGTCCAGTCAAAATCGGTTCAGCCGTTTCTGAGATTAGCGGGTACAAACAGACAGATAAAAAATCTAAAAATGTAAAAAATCTAAAAAATGTTGTTTTGCTATGTATACCTTGTAAATATAAATAATTATGCACTTAGTAAAAAGCGATTACTTTAATATTACATACAGATACTCATTTTTTGTTGTTTGTATAGATTTATATTAGGAACAAGTATAATACCATTCTATGTTTTGGGACTACCATTAATTCTGTATATTTAGATATCAGAGTTACCTACCGACAAAATCAGCTTCCTCCTATCTAATGCTCTGTTGGACAGATGAACTCTCTCCGCCTTTAAGCCGAATATGTTTTTTTATGATATTGGAAGGCACACAAGCAGACGGATTTCCTGATGGTAAAAAATACACGTCGCCTATAGAAACCAAAGGTGGAAATGGTGCGTTGCCAACCTGAGGCTGGGTTGGTAAGCCTCTTGCGTGAGGAAGTTTACCGGCTACATTACTCTCCAACCAGAACACGACAATGGCGATCATTGACGCTATTGTGGCAGGAAAAGATGTGTTAATGGTGCGTCGCCAAATTCAAAATATGGTTGGCTCTAAACCTCCAGCAAAAATAAGTTTACTGATTCACCTGGAAAACTGGAACACGATAACGAAAAACTTAACATTTTCTACGACTATTTGCATTGGAATTGATGATTTATCAAATTAGTAAATTATCGAATGATGGGGTCGTCACATTTTAATTACGACGGTGGAAAACTACCATATGTTGATCAGATTAATCTTCAATGAAATTGATGAACTGACATTTAACATTAAAATGCTTGGTTTTAGGATTATGTAAGTTGGTATCGTCTGGCTAATTTTAATAAATTGTCAAATTATACATATTAATGATAAAAACGAGATCGTCGCTCTTGCGATTGCGAAAACGAGTCGATTAAGTAACGGTACTGAATCGCGGTGACGAAAACTTATTATAAACTACTAGCCCGCCCTGACTTAACAAAGGTATATTATCAATGATATATACATAATATAAACCCTCCTCTTGGAAGACTCTATTTATTGAAAAAAAAACGCAACAAAATCCGTTGGGTAGTTTTAAAGATGTAAGCATATATAGACGTACATAGAGGTAGATAGCGGAAAGTGACTTTATTTTATACTATGTTATATGCCCGTGACGTTGCCCTGAACTTCTGATGATTATTTCACAGATGCAAAATATTATAATATTTTTTAATTAAATAAAAATATTCTATAATAAAATTAGCTTGTTATTCCTTTTTAACTAAGCATGTATAGTTTTGTATAGTATATAGTTTATCTAAAAATATATAGCGGGGATAAACAGACAAAAAGGTAAGAAGTTAAAAAGATTCTGCATCACGATAACGGACCGTCCATTAATTACGTAATGTTTTTTGAAACTAAATACACGTGGTATATAACCATAACCCCCCACCCCCTTGTGATATTTCGTGATTTTTCTTGGACCCCTCCCCCCCTTTTGAGCCTCACGTGATTAATGGAAGGCTCTTAATAATGTAATGCTATTGTCGTTATTTGTCAAATTAAACTATAATATATATGACATAAGCCGATATAGTGTTCGTTCCATGAAGCTAAAAGGAATACCTATTCTTAAATGGAATCACACTTCTAACAATGATCTGTTTCGAATCGCTAATTCCTTCCAAACTGGACAACGCCAAAACAACAGACCTTGTCAGGGAGATAGCAGACCCTACATGCTTAATATTGCGTTACACTGTTAAAATTGTAACTTTAACATGGTCAATTTAGTTACAAATCACTCAGAAATGTAACGTATATTTTGAATTGTTCTCGAATGTATATAAATAACAGTAATAGCACAAAACAACATGGCCAAAAGGCTCCGCGAGCGGCCAGTCATTCGTCAAACGAGCCGCGCGGCTGTAAATCTTGGGGGTGAGGCGGGTGGGGGTTACGTAACATCCGGAAGTGCGGATTAGGAATCAATAGTGGGCTGTAATGATAGTTGTAGAGTAATAGATGTAACTGCGCGTTTGTGGTGCGCGACACCACGGACGCTGCGGACTTGCGACTTGCATCACCGGTGTTATAGTACTTTAGAATAATTGATGCTGAGCGTCAAGTCCGCGGACGCTGCGGACTTGCGACTTTACATAGTTACATCACTGGTGTGATGGTACTTTAGAATAATAGATGCTGAGCGTCAAGTCCGCGGACGCTGCGGATTTGCGACTTTACATAGTTACATCACTGGTGTGATGGTACTTTAGAATAATTGATGCTAAGCGTCTAGTCCGCGGACTTTACATACCTAGATTACTAGTGTGTGATACTTTGGAATAATTCAATTTATATAGTAATGGGGTTTTGTTTTCACCCATAGGGTACGAAATTCTAAAAAGTTGGTATGAAACAGAAGCTTCTTTACAAATTAGAGGTAGCTCTATCGCTTGTCAAGACCGTTAGCCACGTAGATCCGGGGTTCAATTCTCAAATCGGGCAACTTTTCTTAAGGTTTTTCAGATTGTTCTGAGTAAGCATTACATTGCCCGGGATTGGAGGTGGTCCGAAGTGGCGATAGGCTTACCACCTATCACAACATGGGCCCTAGTACCTTGATAACCTTGGGTATTCTAGTATATCTACTGGACTTACGAGTCGTGGATGTATTAGTTCACCTCTGCCTATCACTTCGGGGATAATATGCGTAAAGGTACCATATGGGTACGTCGGTCTACAGGTCGATTTATCCAGTTACAACTCTAACTGTACATACTACACTTGCAGAATGATAGTAATAGAGTAATAGAAGCGATTGTGTATTTGCGGAGCGCTACAATTCGTCGTCGTGGGACGCTATGGACTTACGACTTTAGTTGCTATGTACAAAAGCGACATGGGGAAAATGTGCTTTGATATTTTTATTTCATTCATTTACGAGAACAAATCACAATAATAGTTTGCACTTAATACTAAAATATATTTCGTCACGCTCATATCTCAGAAGAAGTAGGCTGTGGCACATATGTCCACGATTAGCCGGCGATGGCAAGTACATCGATATATCGGGCAAAAATATAATTTAAGGCAAAGTTATGTTTTTCAAATAAACTGACAAAGCTCTTAAGATTAAGTCGCCCTACCCGGGAATCGAACTCGGGACCTCGTGCGTCAAAGTTGGCCACTGATTACAGAGACAGTCATAGGAGAAGGCAGGGGGAGTAAAATATTAACAGCTATGAGATCTTTTTTTATGGGTTAAGACAGCAAACACAAGAACATGAGTCTCCTGATGGTAAGTGACAGCCGTCGCCTCGTGTGTATGGCCTTTAGACCGTATGTGCAAGTCTACCGACTACCCTAACCTTGGGATCGGAACATGACAATGTCATTATGGTGGCAAGAATAGGCAAGGCAGTGGATTCCTATCCGGGCGAGTTATGCACAGTACACATGCATTCTATTTCCAGTGGTTTCGCTAGTAGTGACCCAGTTAACCTATGCTCGCAGGTTACAAACTACCTGGTAGGGCGGCAGATTTTCTATTTTACACAGGACCCGGACCAATACAGAGAAAAAATCCAACATCAATGTTAAAATCCAGTTTTGCCGTTAAAGTAAATAAGTGACTTTTGTTAATTATCGATATATTTAGCATTAAGGCGACTCCATCCCATTTTTCATTAAGCCCCTGTCGACGGCCGCGGTCATCCGTCATGGCGCATGACAAGCACATCCCCTTGTGCCAATATTCAGGCCAGAGAGGCACAATAGCAAAACTTCTAAATATATACGAATACCTAAATACTATTTTAATATTAGTGTTAAATAATTTTAATTAGTGTATCTACAAAAACTGCAAAAAATCATGTTTGTTGTATGGGAACACCCATTATACATATTTTTCTCTACATTCTATATTACTCATCGTTGGTGCTTGATGAAACTTCCACATATTCATATTTTAAATTATAAACACATGTACTTTTTCAAATATAACTTATGATTGAAAATTATCTTGAAATAGCCAACCGGTTTCGCGTTTTACAGCATCATCAGGGCTAAAATTTATAAAGTTTTAAAAGCGTTTTACTACATCAAACACGAAACTGGTTGGCTATTTAAAAAATAATTTTCAATTATAAGTTATATGTAAAAAAGTACTTTAGTGTACTTTTAAGTAAGTACTTTACTGTACTTTCATTAATTGTAAGTTAAATGTGAAAAACTGTCTAATTTAAAATATTTTTTCTGTTTTAACATTTTTTATTAGAGCGGCCACAGAAATCTGTGAAATTTTCAACTGTGTGACTATTTCGGTCCATTATGGTGACAGGTAGACAGACATACAGATAGACTGACGGACAGCGGAGTCTTAGTAATAGGGTGTAGATTTCGTCCTTTGGGTACACGACAATATTAATATAAAGGCAGGAAATAAAGGCAGGTAAGGTAAGGATAGATCCCTACCCTTGCAAGTTGATGCACTATTGAATTAGTTTAATTCATTGATATTTTTTTATATTATCGCTTTTGTAATTAATTAAATAAAAGTATTCTAAGTTAGTCTTTATTAAATTAACTATCCAATAACGGTGAAAGTCCCGTCCAAGTCGGGCCTGTGTTTCCAGAGACTAGCTGGAACACACAAACAGACAGTCAGACAAAAATTAAAAAAAAATGTTTTTTGTCCGCGTTTTCATCTAATATTTTATTTTTTTCATTTCTAAAGTAATATTCTTAAATAAAAGTAGCCTAAATCTTTATTTCATCAGCTGTCTACTAGTGAAAGTCAAAATTGGTCCAGCCGTTTCTGCGATTAGCGGGTACAAACAGACAGACAGACAAAATTTCTAA
>DVZL01001855.1:0-16577 GCA_018236625.1 Lasaia peninsularis
CGCCTATAGACACCAAAGGTGGAAATGGTGCGTTGCCAACCTGAGGCTGGGATGGTAAGCCTCTTGCGGGAGTAACTTGTGTTATGGCTGTTAGTCAACGATACTAATACATAGAAATACTTAAATAAATAACAGGATAAATTCAATAAACACCCAGACCCGGAAATGAAAACATCTATGTTCTCACACAAATGCTTGTCCCCGTCGAGAATCGAACCCGAGCCTCGCAGTTAGTCCATGCGGTTAGGCGTGTACGCTAGCAACTCGGCCAACGAGGCGGCCAAAGAAGCTGCAATCTATCCCAAAAATTGCACAAAGAATTTAAATTGACTTTGTTGGAGAATTTTAGTATCATCGAGAAGCGAGTCAGTAAATGAAATAAGCAAAATATTACCCGTGCAACGCCGGGGCGGGCCGCTAATATCATATAAATACACATAAATTAGGATAAATTAAACGAACTGATTATCAAAGTAAGCAAATCATTTGCATGTCGTCATATTTCCAGTACAGTATAATTCCCATTTCTGTTTTGTATTGGATTGTATTGGATGTAAACTTGTTTCAAATGTAGCTAATGTCATCAAATTTCTATCCAAATTCAGTCTAAAATGCAATTAAGGCTTCTGAATATCCCATTAAATAATGTAAACATTAATTAAGTTTAACTTTCAGACAAATCCAATATCTCGCCAATTAGCACAAACCTTTAAAGATAGCAAAGATGTCAAACTAATTTACTGCCGCCGCTTTATCCATGCGTTAACTTTGCTTCAAGAAAGACTTTATCCGTGCGTTAACTTTGCTTCAAGAAAGACTTAATCCGTTCGTTAACTTTGCTTCAAGAAAGACTTAATCCGTGCGTTTACTTTGCTTCAAGAAAGACTTTAATCCTTGCGTTAACTTTGCTTCAAGAAAGACTTTATCCGTGCGTTAACTTTGCTTCAACAGCAATTACGATTAAAAAGATAGTAAGGAAACACGTCAACTATATTTATACTAAATCGCCAATTCTTTTGATACTATTACGTATTTTAATATACAACTGTGAATTATGTTTATTTGTTCTTCTATCTTTGAAAGTTACTTATGACATGATACTTTTTACAAGTAATAAAATTTGTCTCTCACCCATATCTTATACTATGTTTCAATATTGATTCTCATTACGTATAAGAAATTCTCATAAGGGCAGTAACAAAATTGGTGAGTCGTATATATTTCTCTAAATGTATATTATAAGTGTATCGTTGTTAGAATTGTGGTTGGACCGACTTAAGCAATATATGACTTCATTAGCAATGGGAAGCTAGAGAGATCTCTCACTCAAGCGAAATGTCTACGAGAACCGACCCTACAAATTCTGATTAATTACAACAAATAAGTAGTTGTAAGTACCAATTATTTAGTTGGCAACCCTAGCAGTGACAATAAAACTGTCTAAGTATCTAATTAAATTCTGTCCCTGCGAATATATATAAAAGTGAATGTATTTATGTTTCACTGTCTCTATAAAAATAGTGAACATAGTTTTCCCGTGTGTGCGTACTTCCTGTGGTAGGATCTTATTTCACTGAAGTAAGTCTATTTTCCCCTAAACCACGATGGTGGGTGACGTTTGGTATTATGATGTTGGTATCCATGTAGCGCGATTTTGTTGGTGTTCTAGCATCAAAAAAATCGGTTTTTAAAAGCTTTTATTTAATTTGCAATGTGTGTATGTAAGTATGTATGTTTGGTTGGATTCTTAGAATTCAATTTTGAATTAGATATCTTTATTCAATACATATTACGTACTGTAACTTAATCCAAACTAAAAGTGTACTATATTGTGTACCCTTTTAGTTTGGATGACAATGCACGAAAAGGTACATGAGATCATTTTAATCCAAGATGCGGAGCAACCAAGATGTCGGAATAGTTTTTTTAAAGCACTTCTACAATATGGGTATCAAATGAAGGGGCTCGTTGAGAGCAACTCGAGAAATAATAACAGCTTTACTAAGAAGTTTTTTGCATTTAATTTATATTACGTATTTGTTTTATTTTTAGGTTTTAAGCATTGCTTAATTTTGTTTCACTTAATTTGCGGAAATCCATAGTCAAACAAAAAATAAAATCAATTAATTTGCCAATTCCGCGAAAATAATTGTGATTATTGTATCGTGCTTAAACAGAAAAGACTGTATGTAGTAGAAGAAAGATGTTTACCTGAAGTCGAAGACCCCAAATAATACCCGAACAGCTCACACAAAACCACTACACTGCCTTGGAGCACCAACAGTATTCATAACACTATGCACTCAACGTACGTTTCGCCTCGCCATCGAAGCATCATCAGGAAAACTAGACTGCACTTAACAGATGTCACTTGACGATTGAAGATTTTTTTTAACTTAAGATTTTTAAAATTTGCAATAAAAACATTTGTAAACAATAGTTTACCGATTACCAGCCTTAAAAGCCATTTTGATCAATAATTTCCATTAAATAGAGGAATCTCTGTATATAGAAAATACAAGTTATATTTTCGCCAAATTTTTTCACACACCAGGTATATTTGAGACCTCATGAAATTTAATTTATGAAGTTATGGAATTAAATTAATTTTTTTAAGCCATACTTATGGGAATTTAGTTAATAATTAATCTTGTGAGTAAGAGATCGTGGCTTGAGTTGCTCGTATCATGGATGTTGTAAGTGTGTTGTGTTGTTTCACTACTCATTTACACTATTAACAACTTAAGAACCGATAGACCAATTTTGATGATTTTTCTCTTTTTGTATTTGTCTTCGTCCGAATTTGAATAATAACTATTAAAACATTTAAATATTGTTATATACGTAAAAGAAAGACGTCTTAGGTACATCATTAATATTTATCAAAAACCACTGGACCGTTTTTTATGGTTTTTGTGTTTTGGAATTTATCATCGTCCGGAATACGCATTAAAAATTTAAAAGAATTAGATAGTACATGATACAGGCCGTGCCGTATGAAGTTCGCCGGGACAGTTAGTTTGAAATATTGATTCAATTACCATCAATGTAAACTCTGATGTTTAATAATCTTAATTAATCTGAGTTACCATGACTACGGCTTATCAATTAGTACGGCTTCCATTAATAATAAAATATATCTTTTATTATGAGATTTAAGATTTAGAAGCTAAAAAGGATTTCCCTAAGTCCATCAATTAATATTACTTTCATCACTTATTTTATATTATAATAAATTCAAAAGCTTATGAAGGTATGAAATACTCTCGGGGTAAATTATTATAAACTTTTTTTGTTTTGTCGTCTATTTGCGAAGTTTCCAAATTTATCAGAATTGCAGAAAAATGAATAATACTAAGTGCAGAAGACTATCAAAACACATTTCTATTTAGTGACCGACTTCGAAAAGGAGGATGTTCTGAATTCGTCTGCATTTTAGGTTATTTTTTGGCTATTTGCGATTACTCCATTAGTTGTAAATGGATTAATTAAAACTTTATTGAAAAATATTCTCCAAATTAATCAGATTGAAAATTTTGTGAAATTTTGGTATTTTATTATGAATGATGTAAGTGATGCATGTTAAATACATAAAATCTTTCTTTTGAATTTCTATATATTTCAAAAAAAACCGCATCTATAATTGAATATTTTTAAAAATTTAAACATACATAGGGGCAGATTTAGGATAGGACACGATAGGGACAGACTTTGTTTTACACTAGGTTGTGAAGCTGAAACTTCGATAAGCGGAAACTCTGCACGCGTATCGCAGGATATTTTGCGAGGTCATCTGTTACCGACTTACGGGAATCAATATTAAGGTTTTTGCGCCTGAAAGAGAGAGGGTGTTAAATTAGGTTAATGAGATTTATGGCCGATTGCACCAAGCATGACTTAGACTTTGTTTTGATTAACACTGAGAGTGACTTGAACCTTGCCTAGTTTCATCCACATGGTCTAAGATCCGAACCTAAGCCAACCTTCACCGAGCTGATAATAGAATAAAACTTATTTTATAATAAATTTAGTATATTGGAGAATATATTAAAAATGGGTTGCCAAAAAAATCCTGGACCCCCATAGTTTACGTGCGCACTTTCTTCTATTCAAGGCCCCAACAGAGGCGACTGCAATGTTTGGCCCTTTATTATACACAGTATACCTACCCCGGATCTCTGTGTCACTCGTTTTCATACGCGTGGAAATTTAAATCTTTAAAATTCGCAACCCTCTATTAGGACCATTTTTTTGCAGATAAAACGTGTTTGTAATAAAACAGCGCTTATCGGGGTATATATATTTTTCTATTATCATAACAAATATTAAACATTAAATAAAAATCATTTTTTAAAAAAGAATTAAAAATATTTGGTCCAAGATTTTTTGGCAACCAATTATTAATATATTCTCTAATATACTAAATTTATTATTAAAAAAGTTTTATTCTATTATCAGATCGGTGAAGGTCGGTTAAGCTTCGGATCTTCACTAACATGATAATAATTTCTTTATGCAAAAACACAGGTTCGGAGACTCTTGACACCACTCTCGGATAATACGCGAGCAATTTGGTCTTTGAATGTCAACCTAGGTCTCTTCGACTACCCACAGACATTATTCGCATTGTATACATGTTTTATCAATTTTTAATTCCTTTGACATGACCGAACCATCGCAGAATGCCCTTTGTCATTTTCACACTGACTTTCTTTCAATTCCACCCTTTCTCAGATCTCACTGTTACGAATTAGGGCAATACTCCAAATATATTGCGAAGCGGCACATATTTCAAAAATACAATCAATAAATGTTATATCACAAAGTTTCTGGTTTTAGACTCTAAATTTGTTTATGATACGCTTAGTAAAAATGATTCAAATTCACGATTTGTACCTTAATTATTTGAAATAAATAAAAATGATTTCCGTTTGTTAGTCTCGTTAAAACTCGACAACGGCTGGACCGATTTGGCTAATTTTAGTCTGGAAATGTTCGTGAAAGTCCAGGAAAGGTTTAAACGATGAGAAAATATAACAAAATGGCAAGGAAAGTACTAAAAAGGACAATTTGATATTTCCAAACAAACTGTTCTTACCTGTCAAACGTTTGATTGATGTTCATGTATCCAGTGAAACGAAGTTCACCGGGTCTGGTAGTAGTTAACTAAATTTTACAAATCGCAACTACATTTATTCGCTTCAATTTAAATTAAAATTCACTTGACTATTTATCTACTAAATAAAAGACTTAATAACTATTTAATTCAACGTCAAATCTTGAAAACTGTTTAAGAGAGTTCTTGTAGTCTTGTAGAATCGTCGATCACAAGTAAATTAATTACTAAAGTTCCGTGCCCCCTGTTTATGGCTTCAGTAGCTGAAGGTTATTAATCACTCGAATTTCTCTCGTCTCTCTCATTTGTCAAAGTCAAGGACAAGCGGGAATGCTTACATCTCCTTTCAGACAAAATATATTAGAATATTGGCAGGTGGCAAGAATATGCAACGAGGTTGGATGTTTTTCGCAAAGGAAAATTCAGATAGAGGTATCTTGAAATTTGACTCCTTGACTTGTCTCAAAAACGCAAACCCGTGCGCGATAAATTGAGACCTAGCGCGATGACGTCACTGACGAATACAGTTCAAACAAAAAATAGAACTAGCTTCCTGCGGTGGGATTTGCGGGTTTTAGGTACTCGTCTTCTATCATAAAAGGAATTACAAATACAATACTTTATAATAATGATAAACAAAGGGGAGTCGCAGGTCTCAACTCGCACACGGTTAGTAGCATTATTAACTCTCATAGAATCTTCTATGGTATAATACATAAATATGGTGTTATAGTCTATGGCAGACAGGGTCAAAATAAGTCGTATAGTAATGTTTATAGATAATAAGATAATTATGATACATAATATATTGTTTAATAAATAAATATGAATTATGTTATAAAATATTTGCACACCACATCGTGGTAGAATATGTTGGTATAATTAAAAACTTTTATTTTGTAACAACCTTTAACACACATATTCGGCAAATAAATAGATTTCATTTCATTTCTGGCCAGCTTTTCTTTATGCCAGTTTTGTAAAGTTGACAATTTCAAATGTTTGCCGGTTTTATGTGAATAAGACAATATAATATTAATATGTTTTTGTTCTAATTGTAGTCTCTAAATAGTGTCTTCGTGAGGAAAATACTATATAATAGGTAATAATAAATATCAATTTTATTAAAAATATAACATGTTGTGGAATAAAATGCCGTTTTGCGTGATCGTAGTTGCATTCACTGAACTTATGATTGTGCACCTATACGTATTACAATATTATTAACTTATAGAATCAGGTGTTTGTGCAAATCCATATACAATTGTTATTTTGCCAAATCCCGCCAAAAAAGGTGTATTGAGTGACTTGATCAAACAAATCCAAAATTTTGCAAAGGCGAAACGTATGTTTGATTAGATTTGTTGACCAAAGAATAATGGGAAAATAGTTTAAACTTAGCAAACTGAACGAATTCAAAGATTACAGTGCTATTTTAATAACTCTTCCACTGTGGCCACAAGAAGGCGTCTTTCTACGTTACAATCGAAGTCGCAAGCAAATACTACGATATGCATTGTATGTATTTTTATTCAAGACTATTTTGGACCGCGCCTTTTTTATTTATTATATAAATATATATTGATTGTTTTATTTTATACATATCTAAAATGAAAGTAGCCTGCGCTACCCCTTATTACCATCAGCTGTCTGCCAGTGAAAGTCCCGTCAAGAGAATAGTGAGTACAGACAGACAGCGATAATAATTTGGTACACAAAGTACTTTCACGCCTATTATCCCCGAAGGGGTAGGAAGAGGTGTGCTAGTGTATCCACGACTCCTAAGTCCAGTAGATATACAAGAACACACCCACGGTTAGCCAAGGTACTAGGGCCCTGATGTGATAGGTGACAAGCCTATCGCCACTTCGGGCACATTCCAATCCCGGGCAAAGAAATGCTTATTCAGAAAAATCTGAAAAACATTTAAGAAAAGTTGCCCGACCTGGGAATTGAATTCGGGACCCCACGTGGCTAACGGTCTTAACAGGCAACACCTGTACCGTTACACCACAGAGGCGATATTCTATGATTACCCTACTAATATTATAGACGAGAAAGTTTGTAAGTATGGATGTTTGTTACTCTTTCACGAGAAAACTACTGGATATGTTTGGATAAAACTTTACAATAATATAGCTCAGACAGGCTCTTATCTATTGTACTAATTGAAGACTATCTTAATCTGAAATGGCCTGTAAATAATGAGTTGAACTCGGTATAACTTTAAAATCCGTCTTCAATTTACCTCGGATCATTTATATTTTGTATAGATTGAAAAAATATAATATATAAATATACCAAAAACATTAACAACGAAATTGTTAATCTTAAAAAAACTACAAGTCGAATGTTAAAGCTATTTTGAAATCAGTTATAAAGTTAAAAACTGTTGACGTTAACCTGACGCTATCAATGTCTAAACATTTCGTCACATGTAAATTATATCATTGAATTGGGAGCATAGTAGTACCTACAGTATAGTTGATGTAGGGCAGCTTGGCGGGAGGCGTCAAATACGGAAGGTTAGCGGACGCTTCGCAGTTCGCGCCAGTTCGCGTTCTGTTGTCATCGAAGTATATCAGATGCGCGCCATTGAAGGGTCGACTTCGAATCGTCCAAAGTGAGAGTTTTTAGTGGTGTACGTTTAGAAACCAGTGACATGAAAATACGTTTTGAAGTGCCTAACAAATTGGAATTTATTCTCAGTAGGGACAGTAAGTAATTTTATTAATTACAATACCTATATATAAAAACTAAAACATAAAAGTTTCTTTATAATCAAACGCTGTAGACATTTTATTTAGATACAAAAAAAAATAATCTCACTTTGATAATACTTGAGTCTATTTTAAAATAAATTTAAAGAATTAAACTGAATTTGATATTTTGGAATCTCAACTCGTTATTAAATAAATAACTAAATTACAATAATACTTTGTTTATTTAAAACTAAGTAATCAAAAACATAATTAATTAACTGAATAATACATATTAATTAAGCCAAGACCAAATGTAACCAGTGCAAAAGTGCACTATGTCCATGACACTAGCGATCAAAATACATTTCTTTTTAATATTTTATTTTTATTTTATGTTTTTAAATTAATTTGAAATTTTAATCTCAATTCGTTCCTAAATAAAAATACATAGTAGGTATAAAATTTTCAATTTATTCAATATCAAAATCATAATTGACCTGTTAAATAAAATTGATTAATCAAAACCAAAGTATTCGCAATGCAAAAGTGTTCTATGCTTTTAAGAAACGACCAATATAAAACTGCAGCTTATCTGGAAGATGCTGCTGGTATAGAAGTATTAGGAATAAGTATTCTTGCCTTTGAATAAGCGTCCTCCTCTCTTACTTCTACTATTTTAACTTGCTTGAGCTAAAATTTAACTAATAAACACAAGTAAAAATTGAGTGTTATAATTATATTTTGACATTATAAGAAATAGGAAGGCAAACAGACAGATTTCCTTACAAGAAATATACGTCTCTCAAAAACACTAAAGATGTTAATCATCCGTTGCCAACCAGGATAGGTGTATCAGCCATCCTGCCATCCAAATTGGAAAACGACAATCGCGGACTTGTTATGGATGAGAAAAAAAAACAGTTTTAATATAGGATAGCCCTTCTTGCAGAGTCAATCCTATCTAGAACTGTAATTGATAATCCATACAAGTTGTAAGAGATAAACTCGGTGGTTTAGTGATACGCGCTTCGGAGTGCCGTTTCAATAGTCCAGTTTTTCTTACTTAAGTAAATTTTCTGAGTGCTCATACGGTGAAGGAAAACGTTATGAGGAAGTGCATATGTACCTACCACTTCGGGGATACAGGCATAAGGATATTTTATTTACTATGTTGTCATAATATGTTATTAAATATAATAATTGCATAGTGTTCATCTACTAATTTACATTCTAATTATGAACCTCGTCATAATAACAACAGTACCTACACCAGATGATAAGAGTTTTATAAAACGACATGTATTTCGACCTTGACTGCTATTGTGTTCAGCGAGGGCTTGACAAAAACTAGACAAAATACTTTAATGTTTGCTCGAGCGTTGTTGAATATTACGATACATAATTATGTATACATGTAGTATGTATACACTATTACAATATTATCACAAACTAGCTGTGCCCGCGACTTCCTTTGCGGTTTTATTTAATTGATTTATCATGTATTTTTAAAGTCAAAGTAGTCTAAGGCGAACCTTATTAAATTAGCTATCTGTCGGTGAAAGTCCCATTAAAGTCGGTCTAGCCGTTTCAGTGATTAACGGGTACAAATAGACAGACTGATAGACAAAAATTGTAAAAAATGTTGTTTTGGTATATGTAGGTACCTTGTTAATATGTATATACACTTAGTAAGAAGCGGTTAATTTAATATTACATACAGACACTCCAATTTTATTTATTCGTATAGATATATAGATGAGTATTTATTTATTTTGTTACCTAGACGAGAAATAGGACGTATTATTAACCAATTAAGTACAATATTTGTGTTTTTTTTTACTGTTTTACTGCGTTTTAACGTAATTTAAAATGTCGCCATGCAGAAACCTGAAACTAAATAAATTCGTGTGTCTAATGTCCTTGAAAACGTTAGCCACTATTACGAGTACCTGATAGATAAACTCAGAATCTTAATTATATTGTGATTCTTATGTTAACGTAACCAAAATGTGACATTGAAGATTCTACTACTACCACGTCTGAATTTTTTAGTTTATTTTTATTTAATTGCTTGATAATGTTTTGTTTTTAGGATTCCGTACCCAAGGTGTAAAAACAGAGCCCTATTATTAAGACTTCCCTGTTCGTCTGTCTGTTTGTCACCGGGCTGTATCTCGTGAACCATGACAGTTTGACAGTTGACATTTTCACAGATGATGTGTAATTTATTAATTAGTGCCTCGATAGCCTAGGGGTATCCGTTTCGGATTTACATTTCGATAGTCCAGATTCGAACCTCGCCACGTAATGAGTTTCTCTTAACTTAAGAACATTTTCCGAGTGCTCTTACGGTGAAGTAAAACATTGTGAGGAAACCCGGGAGTTATGTCCGATATAGTAACGAACTTAGCACCTGTCATATCATTGGACCTAACTCCTCTGCCTACCCTTTTGGGGATATGGTCGTGAACATATTTCTAATACAGACTTCTGCATCAAATATTCATAACTAATATAGAGACCTCAGAGAATAACTCACGTTATTATATAGTAGAAACTCCCCGTGCTTGTCCGGGTCCTCTGTGTAGAATAGACCAACCGCCTTCCTACCAAGCAGCTCGTAAGAGGCGAGCATAGGATAACTGGGTCACTACCAACATGACCATTGGTGTTAGAGTGCTGTGCAGCACCGGGTAGTGATTCCTTACCTATTCCTGCCGCCATAATGTGTTCCGGTCCGAAGGGTCTAACAGCCCAACCATAGAGCAGCAGTGCACCTGCAACATCTATGGTGTCACGGTTGTCTCATACCATCAGGAGACTCGTGTGCCTGTTCGCTGTCTTATCCAATAAAAAAGTGTATTTCAATGGATTTGTAATATTAATATCTTTGTGGGAGACGAACGCTGACAAATGCAACACAGTGTACACTCTACTAAGACTATTTTAAGCGTAATTAAAAACGTAAAACAAGACGCTATCTGATGTGATTCATCTGGGTTCGATGCCGTTGGCCGGAGGACCGGTGTGACGGGTTTGAATACGGGTATCCTGTATAATATATTTAAATTATTTTCCAACCACTAAAGGATCAGGATACTAATGTATCTATTTTTATTTTTATGAACAGGCAATATATTGTTATTCCCTGCACATAAATATATGCTTTTTCAGGTTCCGTATTCAAAGGGTAAAAACGGACAGTTGAAATTTTCACAGATGATATATTTCGTTGCCGCTATAATTAAAACAGAGTAAGATTAATATTTCGTGGGCTTCTATACAACAAACCTGATTTTTTTGGTGCTCTTAAAGATGGTACTTAATGGTACGTACGGAACCCTTCATGCGCGAAACCTACTCGCACCTAACCGCTTTTTTTCTTGTATGCTTCAAATTGTAAATCCTTTAGTAGATAATTTTATCAACGAGCCTAATGATTGATATGCAGCAGATCTTCCGGATTGGTATCATTGCCTTATCTAATTCTGGTAGAATAAGGTCATTGCCATGGTCGTATTACTTGCTGGACAGTAAGGTAAGGTTAACTGATAGACTAGCACACGTTGGCTTTTGATCAGGTTATAAAATTGCGATTTTGGTCTCAAAGAAAAATCTGTACATTCTACCTATTTTTAAATCGTAGGTACATGATGTATCTGTTTATTAAAAGACATGAAGTCATGAAATTCTGGTAAAAATAATTAATATAGATTTTTAAGAGGGGTATTATGAAAATATTATACAATTTTTTTAATCTGTTGTTGAACTTCTCAAAAAAATATAAAGTTTTTCCCCGCGATCTTTTTGTTCCGAACACCTAAAAAATTTTTTTTGTTGAAAGTTTTTGAAAGGTAGATTAAAAACATTGTATACCTATCTATAGTCAACGATGATATCCTATTATCAGTAAAATCCGTATGTGTTGAGTTCAAAGTCTATAAAAAAGTGATCCTAGGTACCTTTACAATCGAAGTTCCAAAAAAAAAAAAACAAAAAAAAAAACGTAGAAATTACTTAGTATTTATGGCAACACCAAAACGTGTTAAATACCTCATTTATGTAAAATATCTCGGTGTATGCAAATAAAGCGTATTGGAAAGCGCGTAATTATACAATTAGCTAACACGAAATGAGTAGACATAATTTTGCATTCGATTTGAAAATTAAACCGTTGCTTATTTTTTTACAAGAGTTTAACAATTTGCTTACTTTAGGATACGATTAATAACTTGTCCAGGGATTATTTACTTACTTTAAATATTAAAAGGACAAAACTAAAAAATAACTATTTTAACAATATTTAGGACTTCAATTTGATTTTAGTACATGCTACCTGTGCCCGCGACTTTAGTGACTCAGTTAACCTATGCTCGCCTCTTACGAGTTGCTTGGTAGGAAGGCAGTTGGTTTATTCTACACAGAGGTCCGGGACCAACCGGGGGAAAATCTTTTATTTAATGCTTTAAATATCACATCACACATCTTTTCTTCTTATTTTGTAGAATATGACAAAGACATAATTGAAATATTGATTACAAACGAAATCGTGAAATTGTATTTTAATCAGCCTTCTCCAGTGCCTTTGGCTGCCCTCTTTGTTATATCGGTCTGCTAAAGTGTTTCTTTGAAGGAAATTAAAGAATTATGAATCAGAACATAAAAATAAATAAAGAAACTTGCAAATTATAAATTATATAATATTATTCGTTGTTGTTCACATTTAAATCACTGCGTATTATAAAACAAAGTCGCTTCCTGCTTAAATCTTTAAAACTATGCAACGGAATTCGATACGGTTTCTTTAAATGGATAGAGAGATTCGAGAGGAAGGTTTTGTGTATAACACATGCATAATTTAGTAGAAAAACACTGATAATTTTCGAGAATTCTTAAATGATGTCGTAAATAAGCGCATTTTTTGCGCTTATATTGCAAACACTGATTAAATCCTACAACATGAGTCAAAATAATGTACTACAGTATTGTACATGTTAAAAAGGTCTACGAAAAAGTTTGCGATGGCATATATATATGGATGTGGATAACCCACAATAACCACTTTTTATCCTTTACCTTTTACTGGAAATATTGGCTTATTTACGATCGATTTTAAGCAATATAGCATTAATCTTTATCCAATTAAGTATCTCAAACACAGTGTACATTTAATATACCTATGTCCTTTACAGCATGAGATTTGAATGAATATATTCGACGAAATTACAGATTTAAAATGCAGGAAATGGTCACTGAATGACATATTTCCACCCGAGCGAAGCCGGGGCGGGCCGCTAATAATTAATACATAATGTATAGAACATATACTTGCGCTAATGCCTTATATATATTTAAAACGATTACAGTATAAACATAATAATAAGTAAAAAAATAATATAGTCAACTGCTTATTGTTAGAAATTAATTAGCTATTTAATAATTAAATAATTATTTGTTAGTGAATTAATATTTTATTTATTTTAAACATTAATATTTTATTTATTTTAAATCTCCCATCTCCGTGGGGAAAAAACAGCGGCTAGTAATCTGATTTGTTTTACTTGTCTAACGTATTTATATCTAAACATAACTTACGTAAGTTTTAGCTTATCAGGGTATAAAATAATAATATATGTATAAAAAGTACGTGTGTTTTATTATCTAAAATATGAATATTTAAAATAAGTCCAGTAAAACGAATATAGTTGAAATGTGTGTCTATAATTATAATAAGATTGGTGCAATATGTGATGTTAAACAAATAAAAGGTAGGTGAAATAAGTTCTTTGAAACAAATATTATATGGGTTAAATAAGTGTAGTGTGCGTGAAATAACAGGTGAAATAAACTCTATAATAATAAATATACTTCTGTATAATTACAAAAGGCTTTTTAGTCCGAATTTAACGCACAATGTTGCGGTTTCGATTTTCGATTACAAGCTTGTTCTTATAACTTTTTTAATTTTATCTGAAAAACATAATGTTGCCGTATGGATTTTTGTCCCGTACGGCATCATTATGAGACTAATATCGTCGGCTAATCGTGGATTCATGTATCTGTCTACCTTTCTTAAATGCGCTTATTTCAAGAACTAGTGGTTAAATTTTTTGTACTATTCTGTTAATGGAGGAAGGCTATAGTCTGTATATGTGTGTAATATTAAGCTACAATCCTTAAATGCGGTACGAGAGCAATTGGAACTGCAACCGCTGAATTTTTACTTAAAAGCACAAACATTGGGGCCTATCATGTAAATTGGTGTTCGCAAATGGTATCACAGATTTCATTTCGCATGTAATTGCGTTTTACAACGTTTAATATCACCGGTTAGATAATGGAACCGATAATGAGATTTGGGCTCAACGGAGAGGCTTTTTTTTACATTTTTCGCTCTATAGCCATGTAATATGCAAAGATGTCGCAAAATTATATACGCAATTTTCTGAAGCGTTTTGTTTAATGAAACGTTATTTAAGATCTCGAGAAGATTGTAGTAAAGCCGGCCAAGTGTGAGTCGGACTCGCACACGGAGTCATCACATCAATCAACAATAACCAAAAAAATTACCAATATTGCTGTAGGATATAATTAGTATATAGCTTGCCTGATTCATTTTTAAGAATTATCATATGTTTACTTGTGTGTGTTTTAATATCTATTTTTCATTGCCCTAAATGCGGGCGCTACGAAGTTAGCCGGGTCAACTAGTTGCTTATAATTTTGCTTAACCGCAATTCAGTATTTTAATAACTTTAGAAAACAAGCAAGCAGCTGCATTTTCTGATTGTAAAAAATACACGTCTCCAATAGATATAATAGTGTATTATTACATCCCTAGGGCAGTAAAATAATAAACACTTATAAGTCATTAATCAAATTCGATCAAAGCTTTCCATTGTTTCGTCATTCGAGCATGTGTACTGTTTTTCTGATCTTAGATTTTAATACCAATTTGATTAAGAGCAGGGGGAGAAAAGGGGATAGAAAATCGGGATCCTATTATTAAGTCATACAGGCTGAATATGAATAGACAGTTTATATTTTTACAGATAATTAATTTTTGTTGCCACTATAACAACAAATGCTAAAATACAGAATTAAGTATTTAACAACCTGCCCAGACCAATAGATGGCGCTATGCATATTTGGATTGCGGTATAATAGACTAAATATTTACAATTTAGTTATTATTTTATTGTTTTGAAAGGTATGTGATAGTCTGGTATGAAGAAACAAATTTAAAGAACGTGTTCTATCAACGAGAGCACATGATGTTATCGTGACCTATTAAGTAGATTCCTGCAGTTTAGCCATTGTTCGATAGCGGCTCCTATCATTTTCATTGGATATAAAGTGTATAGTTCTTATTTTAAAACTGGTGAATTGCTTAATGGGACAAGAAGTTTCAACTGATGTTTTAAAACGGAATATAAGATGTTGACAAAACAGATATACAATGCGAATGTGGATAGGAGGAGGTATCCGGGGAGAACTAGGTTGACATTCCACGGCCAAACAGCTCGCGTTTTATCCGAGGGTAGTGTCAAAAATCTCCGAAACCGGCGTGATTGCATGAAGAGAACGCTGATTATGGAGGAAGCTAGGCAGGTAAGTGGGGATGTGATATTTAGCACTCGACACTCTCAGCCTCCCACACAAGGGACCTGGCGTGAAGATACGGTTAGAAAATGTTTTATGCCACCTATACCTTACAAGCGGTTCTCATGACGCGTCTATAACTCTTAAGATTTACCACTGGATCGGAACGCGGCTACTTCCTGAGAGGATCTGTTTAGTTCCCTTTTGTTTTAGTATTGCTTACAGTGGTGTAAGTAGTAAGGGACCGTCCATTAATTACGTAATGTTTTTTTGGTATTTTTGTAATGCGAAGGGGGCATTAACCACCCCTTGGTGGGTTTAAGCCTACCCTACCCCCCACCCCAAATCACATTTATTTTTTTCGACTATGCGCGCGTACCGCGCTTTTCCGAAGAAATTTAAAATACACGTGATATATTACTACAACCTTCCTAGTGATATTTCGTGATTTTTTATAGACTTTTCGAGCTTCACGTGATCAATGGATGTACGCGATTCGAATTTCTATTTCGGTAGTCCAGGTTTGAGCCCCGCCATTTACCAATGGTTTTTTAACTTATGTACATTTTCTGAGTGCTCTTATGGTGACGGAAAACGTCGTAGCAAACTCAGGATTTGTTTGGCGACGGCCTTGCCACCTGTCACATTAGCCTAATATCGTGTGCCTCTGCCTACCCTTTCGGGGTAATGGGCGTGACGGTGTTTATTTATTTTTAAATCACAGTCACATGTTGAAGATGCTGCGTTTTAAACTTCTACGATACTAATTCAAACGGTAAAACTTAAGTGTTTTATAAGACAGGACAGCGAACAAGCATAGGGATTTCCTGATGCTTGTTTGTCTTTATTACAAAAGATCCAAGGCTGAAAGATCAAACGTTTGCCAGTCACGCAGCGCCAGTTTTCAGGTTCGCAATGCGTAAAAATTCGGAATGCTCGAAACCGTGCGGTTATTTATAGTGAGAACGCAATATGAAAAAATGCGGTTATCGTGTCCATAATGTCGCAGCAACCGTATCCGATTGTAGATTACTTCACTATTGTTAAGACACAAAGTTTATGTATTCATCTATACTCTATACAAATTAATAAAATTGGAGTGTCTATAGTATTAAAATCATCGCTTTAAATGTTGTTTTTTACAATTTTTGTTTATC